>PVJO010022305.1:0-28304 GCA_004026905.1 Hystrix cristata | reverse complement strand
GTGAAATAAATCAGACACTCATGAGCACACATCGAATTGTTTCTCTGATATGAGAGACCATAATTGTAAATAAGGACAAAGAGGTGTAATAGATATTATATAAAAGGAGGATGGTGTGCAGAGGAGAGGAGTACTAGAAGGAAAGAAGGGGAAAAGCAGAAAGGCAACAGGGGAGAGAGGGGAATGGGAAAATATGGAAGATGATGAATGAACCTGCTGTAAATAGGGAGAGAGGGTGCAGGGGGAGGGGGGAGAAGAGGGGGGAGAACCAAGATACATCATGTATAGGTACAGAATTAATGTAATGAATGTGACCATTGTATGTAGAATGTACCAATACATGTTCTTGGTTTAAAAAAAAAAAAAAGAAAACAAAGCTTGGCAAGCACAGATGTGGAATTTTTGCCTCACTTTTCTCTAGCTCTTTGAGCTTGTGCGAGCATGCTTATGTTGCTGGTCACCTCAGTCCCCTCCTGAGGGGCAGGTGCGGCTGCGAGCCTTCGCACCCTGACTCCACCTCTCCTGGCACAGCCCACCGGACTATGCTCGCCACTCAGAGGCAACCAGTCATGCGCAGTTAGGATTGTGCGACTGGAGTAAGAGATGAGAAAGATAATCTGGCTCATTCAGTTCTTCTTTTGTCCTCAGAAATTTGAATTGAGAAGCAGATTGGCAGAGGGAGAAGCCATGTTCTGGGGACAGAGAAGCTGAGGGCAGGTCTTGCTGCCTTTGCGGGCTTCAACTTGTCACCAAGAGGGTTTATTCTTATAACACACCACCATTTTCCCGAAAGTCAATTGAGTGGTCCTTGTAAGCTGAACAGTATTATCTTGCACTTTCTAAAATTTCTATGATTTTATATTACTATAGTACTTTGAATAAAATAAAGGACCACCCAAGAGGGGATTCCGGAGCATCCTCAGGTAACCCTACCATTTCAGGATGGTTCCTTTCTTTTTTCCTCCGGTACTGGGCATTGAACATAGAGCTCCATGCAAGCTTGGGAAATATTCTACCACTGAGCTGCTGTACGCCTCCCATCTCCGACCTTTCTGAGAGGGCTTGCCTGGCCTTGAACTCACTGCGTAGTCGAGGCTGGCCTTCAACTCATGATCTTACCACCTCAGCTTTCCCAGTGTTGCGATCAGAGGCATGTGAACTAAACAACCCCAGGATCTCCACTTGGGACTCTGGCATCAGAGACTGCCAGCCAGAGCCTGCCAGAGACAACGTGACAGGCCAACAGGGCCTCCTCCCTCTCAGAAATGTCACCTATGAGATGTGGCGTGGTGTCGCTTCCTCCTAGAAGGAGGACTGTGGTAGGGGATGTGCATTTACATGCAGGTAGGTCTCCGTATTGCCTCACACAGACTCTCAGGTCATGCGCACAGACCAGAACACAGCAAGAAACACCATCAAGAAGGTGGAAGAAGCCACAGAGCTTTATAGAATTTGAAGCCCAAGGAACCTGCTTTTTATAATTTTTGGTTTTTTAAGGAGTTGGAGATTGAACCCAGGGCCCTGCATGCCAGGCAAGTGCTCTACCATTGAGCCACACCCCAATCCTCCAAGGGGACTTTTCCTTCGCGAGTCCGAGCAGATAAGAGTGATAAATTTCCTGACCCTATAATCCTTCAGTATTTCCCTTCCACTTGCAGCTTCTCCCCTTGAAGTCTCTGTTGCCACACTTCCTGCTATCTCAGACTCTGGGCCAGATCTACAATTTGAAAGCGGCAGCCAAGTGGCCTTGAATGTTCTTCCCCTTAAATAAAGTACACAAATGTATCTACTAGCGCTTGTGAACTTCCTTCCTACCCGTAGGAAATGCAGAGCTGAAGAGGCCTAGAAGCGCAAAACAGGGGAGGGGGACTGGGGAGGAGGAAGAGGGGAATGTGGACTCTTCTCATTTGGGTTTGACACATACACAGCACTCCAGGACCAGTATACCTACCCTTCCCCAAAGCCCCACCCTCGGCCATTGGGAAGAGGACAGTAAGATGTACTTGAAGAAAATGGCTTTTGGAGACCTCAAACCTGGGCTTATATCCCATTTTCACCACTTAAAATCTCTGTGAGGTTGGACGAATTTTTTTTAACCCTTCTAAGCCTCAGTTTTCTCCGCTGTGAAGTGGGAATAAACCACTCTGTTACGGAAAGGAAAAATGAGAGAAAATGGGATGTATACAGCAAGTGGCCTGTAAATGTTCACCTCCCCTCATTTTAGGGAACCAGGCTGCAGTAGCCCTTCTCTGCCCCACTCTGCCCTCGTCCTGGGAAAATGCCCATGATCTTCTGGGGAGCTTGGTGTGGGCAGGCGGTCACTTCAGGCCAGGGAGGTGGCCACCATTCAGACGGTCCCGTCCATGAGCAGACTGTCAACAGGTGGCGCTGTCCTGGCCCAGGGCAGTGTCAGTGGCGACGGCCCGGCTCCGCAACCAGGTTTGGAAACACGCATCAAACCCAATTCCAACCAGATGAGGCTGGCCCTCTTCCAGGGGCCGCTTTCCATCCGAGTGCTGGCAAGGGAAGCCTTCCCTGAATCCCGCTGCAGGCGGCCAGGCCTGTGTGTTCCCCGGAGTCTCTGGGCTCCGACTGACAAGCTCACCTCTCTATTCAGAGGCTCCATTCAGAAAGTCCAGCTGTGAGCCATGGAGCCGGGCGCCACTGGGGAAGGCGAGGAAGGGGATGTATGGGCTCAGGCACGCAGTGATGTCGGGGAGACCTCACCTGCCTGTCCTGTCCTTTCCCTGGAGGGCCAGGGAAGGGGCTGGGCAGAGGGCAGGGCTGAGAGGCGCTGTGTAGCCACCACGACTTGGGGTGAGCCGCCGGCCTCCCCCGGGGAAGAGAAACATCCCATTTGCAGCAGATGGGCCTGAGGCACTTGGCCAGGGAGCCAGTGACTTCTCTTTGCTGGATTAAAAATGGTGGCTGAAAAAAATATACGCCACCACTACCCCAAAAAACCCACTAGAGAATGCAGCATACCAACAAAGAGTCACAGAAGGAAAGCAAAGCCAAATGTTTTGAGTTTAGCTATTAAGCATAGTTTCCAGCGAGTGTACTCATGTCTTGAAATGAAACAGATGAAAGCAACATGTGTCAATGGTTGTAGGAAGGCAATAATGTCATCAACAGGAAATAAAGAAATTGAACACTGAAGCCTCAGCCCAGAACTTAACTCTTCTCCTGCCTTGGTCCCCAAAGCCTTCTGCACGGAGACTGAGAGTTTCCCACACAACCAGGTCTCTGTCCCTCTGAACCTGCTCCAGCGCCCTCGGGGAGCCCCCTGTAAAGATACTGAGGCCTGAGGAAGACTGGTTGGGTTTCTACAGAGACGAAGCCTTGGAAGGAAGCACCCTCCAGGCTCTGGATCTACTGGAGGGAAAGCTGCAGTCTCTCTCTCTATGAAGAGGCTACAAAGCCTTGGCTGTGGGACCATAGTTAAGAGTTCTGGCAAAGGCAGTGCCGGCTGCTGGCAGGGGCGGTGAAGCCAAGGCCGATGAGCTGGCGCTATGAGGGTGAGCGGCGCCATCGAGGAGTCCTACAGGGCCTGGAGGCACTGAGGGCTACTTGAGGCCAGGGCCGGAGACAGAATAGGCCAGGTCTGAGAGATGCCTCCTTCCCCAGCCCCCAACCTAGGGCACAATAAAGAGTGTGCACCCGGCCCTCTGGCCACCCCTGGGAACCACAGGAAAAATGGTGACCTTGGGGCTGGGCGAGTGGCTGATGTCCCCCAGCCTGCAGAACATCCAGAGGGGCCCCTTCAGGCAGTCTTGCTGCTTTCGTCTCTGAGGAGGCTGCGCTGTTCAGGTCTGGGAATCCCTGTCTGGCTGTTGACCCTATATATGAAATGCAAATAATATATAAAATCTTAATATCAAATAGATACAACATGATGGGCAGTGTAAGTGGTGACGGCCCCCGTGGAACAACACCTTTTTTTTCAGTCTGGTTTTAGACCTGGCCATCAAGTGCTGAGGTACAGTGGTGCCAACAGCACTGTGAGGGTCAATCTGTTGCTGTACCAGAGTCTTCGGGAGGTCTCAACAAATCCGGGGCCCAGAGCTCCATCTTGGAGGCTCAAGGGGTCAACTTCAGGGATCAGTGACTTAGCTCACTGGTTTTCAGACTAGCGTAGATAGGGGTCTCTGAAGACAAACGGATGGTAGCAATGTTTTCACACACAGATAAAATTAATGGACAGAAATGCCTCAATTTCTTCTTCCATGATGAAAAAACAAACAAATAAAACAAAATGTTGGCAGGCCTTCGCCCTGGATCCAAGGAGAGTTGCCCTCAGAAACACACATACTTCTGTTTATTATACCTGCACATATTAGTCAGCTTGGAATGCCCGAGGGAAATGTCACAGACAAGGTAGATGACCCAGCTCCAGAGGTGGAGAAGTCCAAGATCAGGTACAGGTCACTTTGGTTCCTGGTGAGGACTCTCCCCGGCTTAATTATGCTCATCTTCCATTCTCACATGGTGGGGAGAGAGAGAGCTATCTCGATGATGTATTCTCTTCCCCCATCATGTGGGCCCCATCCTCAGGTCCTCATCTAAATCCAAATACGTCCCAAAGGGCCTATCTCCAAATATTGGGGGTTAGCTCAACATAGGCATTTGGGGGCACAATTCAGTCCACAGCACTGTGCTCCAGGGAGCTCCTCCAGAAGCATCCCCAGCTGGCCTGGCTCACACCTGGGCGCGCATCTGCTATATGCCATAGGGACAGGGCAGGGTCCGCGGTGGTCAGGCACGGCCTGTGACCTCTAGGAGCCCCCACTGTGCAATAGATAAACACAGAAAACAAACAGCAGAACCATAGTGGGGTAAGGGCCAAAGTAGAGCTGTACCCAGGGTGCTGGGAGAGTGAGGGGGGCACTGAGCCTACCTCCCATGAGAACCTGCCCGAGAGAGCTGAGAAGGGCCACCCTGGAAGATGGAACAGCATGTGCAAAGGCTCAGAAGCCAGAGACAGCCTTGGAAGGGGAGACAGCACCTGCAGAGTGGGGTCTTAGGCACTAGCACCCAAGGCCCAAGGCAGGGTGGTGGAGGCTGGTGAGACCAGGTCGGGGTGGAGCAGATACTCTGCTAGGAGTATGGCCCTGACTTTACAGATAAATCATCTGGAAGTGGGTAGCTGTGGAGCTATGCAGTCTGGCCTGTTTTTGAGAAAGTGGCCTGTTGTAGGAGTGATGGGACTGGAGTTAATGTGGGGTAGGATTTAGGAAGCAGGAACCCCAAGGGAGTCCATTATACTAATCTACAAGATTGTATTTGTTTAGAAATTTACATCTTATTGCAGTAAATCTTTCACATTGCTGACCCTGAGATGGGAATTTCTGTGAATTCTTAAGAAATTTGTCTCAGAGGGGCTGGGAATTTAGCTCAGTGGTTAGAGTGCTTGCCTTGCAAGCACAAGGCTCTGAGTCTGATCCCCAGAACAAAACAAACAAACAAAAAAACAAAAAAACAAAACAAAAAAACTACTAGGGGAGTGAGGAGGTGGAAGGGAAAGAGGTCCAACCCCTCCAAATCTGGAGACAGAGTGAGTTACATCTCGATAACCTCCCAGTTTGGGGACAAGGACCTAGAGGATTTATTCCTCAGCACCCATCGATTACTGGTCACTGAGCTGTGGGGACGTGAGGGGGCACACAGACACTCGGTGCTCTCAGAGTTGCAGGCAAAGCAGGTTCTAGCAGCTTCCACCAGAGATACAGGAAGTCAAGTCATGAATGAGGCATGAAGAAGCCAGTACCCAGGGCAGGATGAGGGGGTCGAAGAGCAGAGCCCCCAGAATACCTGCTGCCATCATGAGATTGCTCATGGACCGCCAGTGCTTGCCATGAGTGCCCATCTCAGCCAGGCCTGGCAAAGAGTTGGCACTGGAGAAGAACTTCTATGGTTCAAATGCTGGCCTTGTACTGACCTCACGAGTGATCCGCGAACCACATCAGTGGCCACAACAGGGCTTCGAAGGAAGAGTCACGGCCTGTTCAAGGGCTGCCACTAACTTGTGAAATGAACACGGGGCAAGGTCAAGTCCCCATCCATCAGTGACTCAGTGCCTTCTGTCTCCAAAACCAAGATGACTCCACCTGTCCTACTCATCTCTATGACTGTTATAAGGATAAAAGTGGGATTCCGGCCTAGGCACGTTCTCCCAGAGTGTTCAAGGAGCACTGTAAACCCGCAGCATATCCTACTTCCTAACGATGAGTAAGATCAGACAAGGTCAAGCAGGAAGGGAAATGACATTTACTGAACAGCCCCTGCAGGCCGATGGCCGCCCTTGCAGGCTGCAGGCAAATGATGAGTAGCTATGCAGCCTAGAACTTTGACCCCCAAGGCCTGTATTGACAGAAACCGTGGGCTGTCGCCAGGACCACAGATATCATGTGATCCCCACCCAAAATGCAATTAATCACCGTGCATTTGAGTTACCTCTTCAGATGGGAGGATAAATAGAGATCAAAGCCAGCTATTCAATGAGACTTCCTCAGACCTTTAGCCAGGCCAAGTGCCAGCTCTCTGCCCGCCTGCCCTTGTGAACCAGCCAGGCACACTCAGCATAGCAACCTGGGGTCCTGCCCTTACCCTCCAGGACCAGGCCGGCTGTCCAAGATGCTCCAGGGTCATTCAGCTCCAAAGCAAACCTCTTCCCAGTAACAATGGAGGAGTGAGCCAAATCAGCACCACTGACGATGTGGCACAAAGGGTCCCCTCCCCCAGCCCCTTTGCACCTCTTCCTGGTAGAGACACAGGCAAAATAGCTTCCTGCAAAACTCAAATCTGTGCCCCAGCCCCGTTTACAAAGGTGCTTATTCTTAGAGGATCCTCGGGGTGGCAGGAAAAAAAAAATCAAAATTCCGACTCTAAACTTGAACTGCCAGGGGAGCCTATGTAGCCTGTGCCAATTTCTTTGCCAGGGCTTGGGAATCCTGGGCAAGGTGCTACGCCCCATGGCTTGCTCTAGGGTGGCCAGACTCTCCTGGGACCAGGGTCTGCTTCAGTATCTTCATCCTGTTGGGTAATGAGGGGGCTTCTGCCCACAGCTTTAGACCCTAAACCCCCCTAGAGCAAGATTCCTTCACTTCTTTGTTCCCAGAATTTCACGGCAGCCAGGGGCCCTGGAAGATCCCCTCAGTACATGACTGGCAAGCAGCTACATTTCACCACACACCTCTGGAGCAACCGAGGACCTGAAGACCACGGGACCTGCCCAAGGCTGAACCGATCAGTAATGGCAGAGTCCGGACTTGAACGCACGGCTGTTTGACTTCAAAGTCTGGGCTTCTTCCAGCACACTGCACATGTCTCTGAACTAAGACATCTGGGTTACAACATCATAAAAATCAAAGGTTGGCGATACTCACGTTCCCAGCATCCTGTTGCACACATGGCCGAGTTCTGTCCCAGAGCCAAGCACTCATGACCCTGACCTCAAGCACTTCTTTCCTGATGATGGCTTCTGGGTAAGAGAGTGCAGAAGGCTCATGTACATGAGGACAGGCCACGCTGAGCATGTTTCTGGGGACACCAGTTTCCTCTTCTCTGAGCACATAGGCTGCAGTGCTTAGTATCCAAATTAGCAATGCACTTTTCACAATTTGGATTTGATTCTGGAATAAACCATACCACTGTCCCCTATCAGGCCACACTGAGTATCTGTCGTAAGCTTCCAAGAGCAAACAAAATACAACTGACCAAGTGACCCTCGCTGGCATCATTCGGAAGGTGCATAGCATCTATGTGATCGAGGAGAGTCTGTTTTAGCCCGTGCATGCACAGCTGCACAGGGCGAGTCATTCATGGGACACTGTGATCTCTGGCTACCCAGGCACAGTTGGTCAAATTGTTCTTTTCTGAATTTAAAAAAAAAAAGAAAAAAGGAAAAGAAAAAAGAAAAAGACTGGAAGTGAAGCTTAACCAACTAGTTAGGTCACAGGTTTTAAAAGGCGCTAAAACCCAGGGGCTGCTGGCTTCCCGAGACAGGCATTGTGCAAAGGGCTGGCAGGTCACTGCAGGAGAGGTGGCACCAATGCCTAGGAGGGTCCCTGCTGCTCCCTCCTGCCACCCCCCATCCTCCTGCCGGAGGCCCAAGTGTGTGATTCCACTCCAGGATTTTGGACTGTGGCTTGAGATGTGGCAAACTCTTCTGCCAAGGCAGCAGTTGTTTATACTTCTTGAGAAGTTTGTGCAAGGCAGGGTAGTGAGCGCTGTGGGTGGACGGGGCCATAGTAAGGTGGTCTTCTCAGGCCTGTTGTGAGCCACCTTCCCCAGAGCTGGGTACAGCCCGGTGCACTCTATACCCCCCCAGGGAACATTTATGCAGTCTTGCTCAGAGTTGAACATTGTCCTAGCTGTACTGGCCCAGGGGACTTTTCCTGGTCTTCTAAGGACTCAGGCAACTCTCCTTAACAGCCCGGAGGCGCAGGGCTGGCGGGGCAGAGGATGCTGGCGGTGGTGAAAGTACTCTAGGAAGTGGCCCAGCCTCTGACGACAGGGCAGGAATGTGGTCCGAGAGCTCTGGCCCTGCAGTCTGCAGAGAGAGGCTATGGCCGCCCGGCAGCTGCTGTTCAAGTGTAGATCCATTTCAAAGGCCTTTTGTTAAACTTCTAAGGGCCAAAAGGACTGCTCAAAGCCAGAAGCCACGCACTGGGAAGGCCTGGCAATTCCAGTGACCTGGAAGGCTATCAAGCTCCCTTCAGCCAGAACTGGGCAATCAGCACAATAAATCAGGGGATGGTCGGAGGGCCATAGTGACAGGAGGAGGCGAGCCCTCACCTTTGGATTTACTGAAGGGCCAGAACGAGCAGGCAGGAAGGGAACTAGAAGGCTTCAGAGAGGCGCTCACTGGGATGTTGCCATGGTTATGATGGCACCGAGTCTCCCTGGGGACAATTTTCTGGTTTAATGTGGTCTTCTTTCTTTCTCCTTTCTCCCCAAGGCTTGTCTGCTCATCCAGCATTTGAGGTGAGAGTCAGACCTCAGCCTGGGTCATGGCTCTGCTACTACTAATTTGCTAGTGATTTGGAGGCGAGTTATTCGCCTGTTTAAAATGCTATTTTCTCATTCATAAAATAAAGATGTTGGCCTAGTTGCCAGACTTGCTTCCCTCTGATGGGCACTGAGGGCATCTTAGAAGGTGAAAGTAGGGTGTAGAGAGGTCAGGGCTGAGAATCTCTGAGGGTTCAAGCCCTGTTCCTACCACTGCAGCCTTCGGACCAGTGCAGGGTGGACATGGCTCCTCTGTTGCCAGGAGCCTCCCAGGCCGCTCCAAGGAGCCTTCCTGGGAGTATCACCGAAGACCCAGGCCGATTGGCACCAAGGAAAGAAGGGAGGAGGGAGGAAAGGAGGAAGGTTGGTTCTCTTCTCCCTCCAAACCTTGTGCTTTGTAAGTGTCTTCATTTGATTTAATTCTTGATTGCCATCGTGAGGGGGCAGGGCCCAGTGGACCTTTGATCTTCTCCCGCCCCTGAGGTTCTGGGGTCTGTGGTTTGGCAGAGAAGTTTGGGGTTAGCGGCAATCGCTGCCATCCGCAGGAGGGAAGCGCTCAGGCCCAGATTGCTCTCAGGTTCCCGGCCGGGCAGAGTGTTACCTGGAGCTTTGAAGCTCCTAATGACTCCAGACCGGCTTCTCAAGTCAGCGGCTACAAATGTTAATAAAATTAAAGCCACCTGAGAGTTCAGCTTGGTGATCCTTTGAAAGCAAGTCTGTGATGGGTTATTACCCTCAATTACCTAGTTGTCCACTCTCTTAGCTTGGGGTTAAACTCTTAACTCTTCCCTTTGAAGTCATTATCCTTTTATCTATGACTGGACCAAGGAATTTCAGGACAATAATCAATGGAAACTTCATAAGAATAGAAGAGCCAGGGAGGGGAAAAGGTGTGAATATCCCTTTAACTGTTGGTCTGACTCTGGGCAGATGGGGATGGGGCAGAAAGGAGACTGTGTCTCCAATTTTCAGGAAAAATGGGGGCGGGAGGGTGGATAACAACAACACAGCAAGCAATTTTCAGATCTTCTGGAAAATAAAGAGAAAGCGATAATTTGGGGCCCGATCAGAGAGGTGCAGCCTTCATCAAAGGGGAAGAGAAAGTAATGAAGCAAAAAAGACACAATTAAAGAATGGGTTTAATTAGGGCTTTGATGTCTGACGTAGTGCATGACACTTAAAGGGGGAAGGGGACTAAGTACTCATGCGCCAGGAAATGGCCTGTTAAAAAGATCTGTCCCCCAAAGAGACTGTCGGAGAGACGGGTGGCTTTCATCCAGGCCTCTCCCACCAGAAAGCAAAGTCAACCTCACGCGTGGATCGTCACTACTGGGAAGAAAAACATCGTAACTCTCCCTTTGCAAAAGTCGAGGCTCCCGGAGGCAACGGCTCTTTCAGGATCATTAGGCTGTCTGCCTCTCCGTGTTTAAAAAGAGAGAGAAAAGAGAGAGGAAATGGGGAAAAAACAAAACAAAACAAAACAGCGCGCGCGCGCTCGCGCGCGTTGACTAAGGTCGGAGATGTGTGTTTCATTTCTCCTTTTCATTTAATCCCATTTGGAACGCTTGTCTACACAGAGAAGACGAAAACACCGAGGGAAGAGCCCGTCGCTGCAGCTTCCAATCGCGCTGGAAGGCGCTAGCAGCGAGCGCGGTAACGAGGCACCACCCGGCCGGTCTCGGCTGTGAGCGGGCCGCCCGCCCCTCCGCCCCGCAGCCCGCGCCTGATCGTCCGCCCGACACACGCATGCACACACGCCGCCAGTGGAGGATTTGAAAGCTCACATTTTGCCCTTGTTACAACTCCCCCACTCCTCATTTAAAAAAAAAAAAAAGAAAAAGAAAGAAAGAAAAATAATAAAATAAAAACTCCCTTTATTGTGCGCAACATCTGGAAAGCTCCCTTCTCCATCTGCCAGGCCCTGACAGTGTTTTCAACCGCAAAGCCAGCGTCTCCTCCTGCAGCGGGTCACGGGCATGCGGGGTTGCAAGAAGCCTGGGACGGGGTCAGACACGCAGGGCTGCCCTCTGCCTGCTGCAAGTGGGAGCTCTGAACCCAAAGCCCAGGCCGGGGTTCTGGGCCCCGGGCTTCCGGGCCCTCGCGGTTGAAGGGAGGCTCCTGAACACAAAGGCAGGGGTCGTGCATTCTCCCACTCCCGGGAATAACTCCAGTCAGACCTGCCTCTAGCGCCAGGAAAGACAGACTGCTTTGAGACCCCAACATGCATGCTTAGGATTCAATTGAAAATGAGCCTTTTGGGTTTTTACTTCCAAACGCCCCTGTCTTGGGTTTTTTATTTCTTCTCTCTTATTTATCCTCACACTCAGCCGGCGGGGGGGGGGGGAGGACGAAAAGGCAGCAGGTTTTGAAAAGTAGAGTGGTTTATGTGAAAAGATCAAAATGTTTCTCATACTTTCTCCAAAGGCCTAGGGCTCTTTTCTCTGGGGACTGAACTTTTTCTCTGAGAAAGTAATCCTTTAAAGCCTCAGCCCTCATTTCTTTTAGGTCACTCTTCCATTTCTTGGATTTGAAGGCACCAGAGAGGTCACAGATGTGGGCACATCACTCAAAATGAGCCATGAGGCTGGCCGTCCTGCTGTTTTGGGGTTGAGGATTAGAGCTGAGCGTGGGGACAGGCTGTCCTTGTCCCACCCCAGCCAGTGGGGAGCCACAGAAACACGGGGTGGCTTGGGCAACTGTAAGGGGTGGTAGATGGATGTCCCCGGGGGGTGATGACCTCTATCCCACGTGACACGAAGATGAACACAGAGCTGTAGGTGAGCGAAAGGTGCCGAACCGTCTGGGATGCTACACTATGGCTGCTCCCAATTAACATTCAGGCTAAAATTAGCTGTGCGAGAAAACAAACTTCTTTGAATCTAGTGTAATTACGGTAGATATATAAAAGCTGCTGGATAATATGATTTGTGCAGACCTTGGAGGAACTTCTACTTGGACTGGAGGGTTTCATTTGCCTGCCTGCCAGAAGTTCAACTGCTCCAACAGTCTACTGTGAAGAAATGAGAGATTTCAAAAGCACTGTAAGCCTGAATTGGCCCACATTAGGAATAATCATAATCTCTCCTAACGTCAGGCTTTTCCATTTTATGGTGGTTTTCTAATCTTTGCACACTGGAAAGAAAGATGCTTGGGGATGTTTATAGTAGGAGGGGGAAAACCAGCGCAGAGGGAACAGCTTTTTAGAACAGTTTTCAAATATCCTGGGTTATTCCAAAGGACTTCTGAGAATGTTTCAGTATTTTTCTCCTCATAAAAGGAAGATACTATATGAAGTATACTTTTAATTATTGGTCCACGAAAGTCAAATCCCCTCTTCTCATATGTAATTATGCTGGATGGGACTGGGCAGTGAGCCAGGTGGGGGGCTAGGCGGGCAGGGCCCAAGAATCTAGCAGGGAGACCTTGAACACTGGGGGGGGGGGGCAGGTCCAGGGACTGATTTCATTCTTGAGCATCACTTATTCATACTTCCCTTTGGGGTATGTCCGTAATTCCCCTTTACATCTTGAGTGTTTTTGCTTTTTTGTTTGTTTATGTGACAAACATTTCTGCAGCTGGAGAAAACTGATGTTAATTGCTAAGTGAAACTAACCCTGAATCTACCAAAAGAGTTCTCCACAAGAAGCTGCAGAGCAGAAAGAAGTCTTACTTCAGGAACCAAGTCAAAGGCTTTCTTTCATGTTGCTTTCAGAGAGGAATTCACGTGATGAGAGTAGGTGTCAGGAACAGGCTTCTATTAAAGGTGCCTTTGCTGGAGGGAGGCCTGCAAAGGCCCAAAGTCAGGGACATTTCTTCTTAATAAACCTCTACCAGCGTCTGGCCTCAAAAGGGAGAGTCCCCAGGTCAGCACTCAACAGGATGGATGGATGGGTGGACTGTCTTCCTCAGCTGCCTGGTCTCGCACTGCAAGGAGGAAGGAGGGCGGGCACGTGTGTATGCCTGCGTGTGTGAATGGGGGAGACCATTCTGCTGGGAGCAGGGATCACTCCAGAATACTTTTTACTCTTGTGGAAATGAAGAATGAACTGAAGACTCATGGACCCTATAGCATATCACACGTAACCACCCCAAATTACTTGGCCTGGCAGTGTATCCTGAGACAGCACTTTATTCTGTCACATATTCACTGATACGACTTTCCTGGGAGAAGTATCTCAATCCCTCTGTGTCTTGATTTCCTGGTCTGTCAAACGAAAGACAACTCCTTCGCAAATTCTGATTATTAGAGATGGTACACTATCTCTGGCACATTGTAACAGGGATTCGGTATACTCATCATTTTCCCAGTAGTTCTTCGGTGGGAACCAGACAGTTCAGAAGGGACTTCCTCTAGCCCGGGAGGCTCTGAGAGCTGGAATTGCCTCTCACTTTGTGGCCTCAGGGTCTAGCACGCTGCCAGGAACATGAGGGCTTAGTGGTGTGGTCCTGGTTGCTGTTATGGACCATTAAAGAATTGCTATTGGCCACAAGAAGGGGGGGGAATAGGAACTTGAGTGGCTTTTGTTTTACAAAGCTTTATCTATTAGGATTGTTAAAACTGGTCCTTGGGTAGTTTTATTGAAAAAAAAGTGGCACTGGGTTCAAGTTCATGTACATGACATATTAAACAGGGACACCTACTGGTTGAGTTTGAAAATGCAACCCGATTCTATTAGACATCGCCAGGAATGAGCCCAAAGAAAGAGGAAGAAGGTTTCAGGGTTGGAGGATCCTCTACCCTAGAATTAACAGAGAGGGAAATAAAGGTGGAGGAGACATCCAGTTTAGAGTCAGGTACTACCACCTCCTCAACTTGCTGACAGTTTGCCATACCTGGGCGACCAAGCACTTCCATTGTGCCCAAGATCCTCCTTGGCGTGGGAATCTGATCCTAAGAAGTGGCTCTGCTTGCGCTGCTGCTGGGATGACTGTGCTTCCACCTGTGCTAACCAGCTAGTCTGAGCTCCACGTCCCATCATAAAGGTGTGAAATGACTGGCGAGAGCATGATCTCTAACGGCACATGGAAATAGGACGCCCCGAGAGGGACTGAAAGCCACGGCTTGCTACATGCGCCATTAGATTGAACTAACCACAGAGGGTCCCTTCCCTCACCTCGCCAGGCGGAGCGACTCTGATCTCGCAGTAGGAGTCAGTGGGAAACCAGAGTTCTCATTATGACGATCTTGCTGGAGCCTGCGTGCTTCATGCCCTGCCCTTGGCCTTGGCCTTGGAAGGAGTGGCTATGCAGACAACTCGGTGACCACTTCCGGTCACCTGGTACCCACTGTGTGTTGGGTGCTGTGTAAGGGCCGAAGCCCCGAGAGAGGAGCGTGAGGGAGGTGTGTGTGGGGGGGGATGCATCGGTTACCACGCTCCCTTTGTGTCAGGACCATCGGAATGGTTCGGTGATACTTGCAATCACTGGCTAACGGTGCAGCCTTAGCCAGTCCATTTACATTCTCTGTCAATTAGTTTCTTCTTCTATAAGTGAGGGAGTTGGACTAGATCATCTCCAAAGCTCCTTTCAGCAAAAATATTCTAGGAATTCTGATCCATGTGGAAAAGGAGAGGTAATTGCCATCGCTCAGTGTAAACACAGCACTGTTAAAGAGCAGTAATAAATTTCCTCACTGTCTGTCACAATCACGTCCTGCCACATCCTGTCCCTTCGCACACAGATGCCTTCCCCCATCAAAAGCCTGACTCCTCTCTCCCGAGCACTCGTCGCTGCTAGTGCCAGCCGCTCCTGGCAGGCTCCTTATTAGAACTGCCAACGCACTAAGGCCTTGATACCAGGCCTGTCCCCCGACGCAAAGGGAAACAAGTCAGAGACATGACAGCCCATCCAGTCTTCTTTGAGCACCTCCCGAAGGGAAGGAGGAAGTCGGGCCATTTGAGGTGGAAGAAGAAAGAGCAGTAGAGTGCTTTCTCTGGAAGAGCTGCGCTGATGGCATGGTGGCAACTCTCCCCTGAAGTTCCTTGCCTTTGTGGGGCTTCTGATTGTCACCCCATGTCACCTGACTGCTTGCCTAACACCTGGGGGCTTTTCTGGGTGCTGGGGAATGGCATGTGCTCCCATATCTTTGGGGAAGATTATCAGGAGTGAGCCCTAACATCTTGACATTTCAGTAATTATTATTTTGCTTCTCCATTGAAATGGAAATGTCTTTTCTCTTACCCTGTTTTACTGGAACTACGCATAGGGTAGGTCTTCTGTTGTTCAAAAAAAGAGAGATGGTTTGGAACAGTTTGAAATATCTTTAAAGGAACAGTCAAATCATCCATTCAACTAAATAGGAGTCAACTCCCCTAGAAATAACTTCCAAAAACTTCTTTGGAGTGTGACATTTTCAAAGCAAAATTCTTTTCTTTTTTCAAAATACCACAAGCAATGCATTGAGTTCAGGGAATACTGCCTGCCAAACTTCAATTTTTATATTTAACCTTTCTTCTTTTTTTAACGTCTTGCAAAAACATGCTTGAAACTCTTCAAAAATCTTTTCAGCTTGAAAGTTCGGGGAAAAGTCTTAACGGATGAAACTCTCCATTCTTAGTGTCCCTGTATCTTTCCTGCCTCCTCGTTTGGTGTAGGAGAAAACTTATTATTGCCTGTTCACCAAACAAGGTTAACTCTAAGCAGTCTGAGAAAGGCCGTTCACCGCTGGCTGTTGACTCTAATGTCTACACTACCGGAATGATCCCTGGTCAAGTCACAGTGTAGCCTTTAATCCAAAAAGCCACAGGTTCCTGGGCCACTAAAAGCAAGAAACCTCTAAGTGTGGTTACGATAGAAACATGATGTTGAACACAGTCTGCTACTCCTGCGTCAGGACAAATGAGTGTTGTATAGTGACGTTCTGCCAAAGAAATTGAAAATATGTCTGGTAAGTGGAACTAGTGGCTACTCTATTTAAGAGTTGAACTTTTAAAAAGGTGTTGATAAAATACTTATTAGAACAGGAAAATTGGATTAGCGGTGGTGTTCTGGGCATGACATCCTTTGGGCCAAAAGAGAAATCATCTTGTTTTATTTTTCCTGGGGCCCAGCAAAGCACCCTCAGCCCAAACAGCAGCCCCCTAATCTTATTTTCTTTTTCTCTAGCATGTATTTTATTAACCCATTTTCTCATTTACCCGCTCTGAATAGCTCAGTGGGTTGCATCCTTCTCAGAAAGTGAAAACCTCCTTGGTGATGCTGCATTGGAGAAGAAATGCACACAAGCCCCCAGCCCCAGTACAGGAAAGAAAAGCCCCTTCTGTAATCCTGTCTGGTGAATCCGCACATTGTATTCTGGCCTGCCAGGAGCGCGCAGGCCTGATTAAAACACGACCCGTTGAGGAATGCAGCTGGCAACGGGCAGGCAGCTTGCAAAGTGATTAATATCGAGGTGGGGGTGAAAAGCAGCCCTTCCAATCTAGGGCCCAAGGCAAAGGTTTCCCACAAATCTGCCACCTGGCAACAGGCTACTGTCCTCAAGCACAATGGGCCAGAGCGATTGGTTTCTTGGAAGCACGAGTGTGTGGCATGCATTGGAGCCTTCAGCGTAGGAGCTCAGCCATGGGTTAGAACCAGCCAGGTGACCAGAGCTTGCTGCTTAGTTGTGCTACTATCCTGATTTAATGGCCATGGACAGTGATTTCCCTTCTCGGAGCCTGCACACGGGGTGGTCCTGAGGGATCGTGCTGCACAAGGGAAGAAGCTGTGAAGAATTCTCGGCCAATGCCCATAAAGATGCACCCATAACACCCGGACTTCCTAGACTGAGATCTAAGGTAGAGGGTAGTTAGGTTTCCCCTCAGTTTTCCATTCTGACTCCTGGAAGAGTCTCCCCAGATTCTCTGCAAACTTGGGTGGAGGTTGGGGAAGAGATTCAAGATCCAATCCCATAGACTCTGAGTATCCGCGATATATGCCAGGCCACACGGTCCTGGACGCCACAATGGGCACTCCGTTGTTCCTGACTAGCAAATGCAAATCAAAACCACAGTCAACCAGCCCCACACATCCATCAGAGTGCTTTCATTTACAAGCTGACAATACCATGTGTCGGCAAGGATGTGAGGCAAGGGAAATTCACAATAGATTTTCGACAGGGATGTAAGTTGGTTCAACCACTTTGGAAAATGTTTAGCAATATATACTGAAGCTAAACATACGTCTGAATTATATCCCTGTAATTCAACTCCTGGTACGTATGTAGGGGAAATGATCACACATGTTCACTGAATAGCCTCAAACTAGGCAAATAAATATCGATCAGTGGCTGAATGGGTGAATAAATCCTAGATAAGTGCAATGGGATACCACACAGCAATAAAAAGTAACGAACCACTAGTATAAACAATAGTGTAGTTAAAATTTACAGGTACCATGCTGAACAAAGGAAACCAAGCACAGGAGTTAGAGATTTAGCTCAAGTGGTAGAGCTAAACACAACTACAAAGCCCTGAGTTTGATCCCCAGCACCCTCCCCAGCAAAAGAAACCAAGCACAAGAGGATACACTATATGCTTCTATTTATAAGTGCAAGAACAGGTAAAATGAACTTTGGTTAGTCAGGCTAGTGATTGCTGCTGCTGGGCACTGGGTGAGATGGGGCATAAAAAAGAACCTTCTAGGGTGATGGAAAAGTTCTATTTACATCCTGATCTGGTGATGATGACATAGGTATAGACATTCCGTGCTCTAAAGAGCGTGCCAAATTATACCATAAAAAACTAAACAAAGCAAAAATTCCCTAAACTTTTTTTAAATTCAGTATTAGGATTGAATCTTGGGCCTTGCCTGAAGTAGGCAAGTGTTCTACCACGGAGCTACACCTCAGGCCCTTTTTATTTTATATTGAGAGAGGGTCTCACTAAGTTGCCCAGGCTGGCCTCAAATTCGGGATACTCCTGCCTCAGATTCCCAAGTGGCTAGGATTAAAGTAGGAGCCCTAACATTTTAACTTTTCTTACATGTTTCCTTGATCTTCTTACCCAGACCATAAATGCTTCAGTACAAAACTATGTCTTACACTAACAAATACCTATTAATAAAAACGAAATAAGATGTGATAAAATTGCAGAGAACTAAATACACACACATATCTAGGGTTACCTAAGCCAATAGGTAGGAGCACTCAGGAATGTAGGGAGAGGGGTGTTAGGAGATTGTTTCTGAGACAACCGGCAAGGATGCTGCCATGTGCTCTTTCCAGTCCTTTATAGTTGAACTATCTTCTTCTGGCCCCCAGTGTTTCTGATTAGAAGTCAGCCAGCCTGTCTTTTCCTGCCTGCCTGCCTGCCTTCCTTCCCTCCCTCCCTCCTTTCTCCTTCCTCTCTCTCTCTCTCTCTCCCCGCCCTTCTTCTTTTTCTTTCTCTGTACCAGGGATTGAAGCCGGGGCCATCTCATTAAGCTACTTCCCCAGCCCTTTTTATTGATTTATTTTGACACAGCGTCCCACTAAATTGCCCAGGTGTAACTTGAATTGTGATCCTCCTGTCTCAGCCTCCTTCTGTGTTGGAATTACAGGCCTGCACTAAACACTTAGTTTATGATTCTCTTTTTATATCTGGTTTTCAGCAGTCTATGATGTTTCTTGGCGTGGTTTTTTTGGTGGTATTTATTATTTGTTTGTGATTTACTGAACTTTGTCCTGTAAATTGACAGTTTTCTCCAAATTTAGTAAAATTTCAGCTATCATCTCTTCAGATGTCTTTTCATACTCATTCTCCTGTCTGTCTTAGATGCTAACTACGAGTATGTTAAACCTGTGTTATTGCTCTAGAAATTATAGAGACTGTCCTCCTTTCAAGCAATATACTGTTTTCCTCAAGTTAGGTGTTTTCTATTCATCTATTTTCAAGTTTACTGACTTTTATTCACAATTTCCAATTTGTTGTCAAGCCTACCTAGTGAAATTTTTATTTCAGATATAGTTTTCAGCTCCGGAATTTGTTTCTTAAAATTTTTTTTCTATTTCTCTTCTCAGATTCTTGTGTGTGTGTGTGCATGCGTGTGTGTGCGTGTGTGTGTGTGTGTTCAGTACGAGGGACTGACCCCAGGTCCTTTGCACTGAGCTATACCCCTAGTCTTTTTTTATGTTGAAATAGTGTTTTGTAAGTTGCCAAGTGGCCCAGGCTGAACTTGAAGCTGTGACCCTCCAGCCTCAGCCTCCCGGAATGCTGGAATTATGTTTGTGCTACCACACCAGGCTCAGATTCTCCACTTTTAAATTCTTTATGATAATCTTTTCCTTTAAATCCTTGAAAATATTTATAAAACTTGCCTTAACACTACTAAACAGAGACAGATCTTTTGCAAATGGGAAGGGGACCCAGGGATTGGGGGGGACGGGAAAGGGGGGTAACAAGAATTAAGATATGTTAAATGCACGTAGCTATCCTCTGAGATGAATATAAACATTACATGCTGCAAACATATACTAATAAGAAAATGTTTAAAAAGTTGTCTTAAAATCTATGCTTGCTAATTCCAACATCTGAATCAGAGTGAAGTCAGTTTCTTCTGACTGTTTTTTCTTTTGACTAGGATTATATGTCCTGTTTCTTTTCATGTCCAGTACAGTGGTACCTCACCTTGCAAACGCTTCTGTCCTCAAACAATTCCTTTTGCAAACAGAAGTGTTGGGCAAAATTTGCTCCCATTCGTGAACTCCGCATCAGGGGACAAGTGCCAAACACAGTCACAGCCATCTTCCCTGCACCAACTTGAAGGCAGCCATCTTCCCCAGAATCATGGAATGAATTAAATTTGTGATTAAAAAAAATTTTTTTTTATCGTTCACTAGACATTCTTTTTTCTGTTGTGGTAGACTTTTTCTTTTCTTTTTTTATTTGGTGTTAAGGAACAAACCAGGAGTTTGCATATGCTAAACCCATGCTCTACCATGTAGGTACAACCCCAGCTTTGACATTGTTTTCAAAATATATGTACTTATTGATTTTTTTTTTTTTTGAGATAGGGTCTCACTATGTAGTCCAGGATGGTCTTGAATTTGTTGTATAACCCAGGCTGGCC
The DNA here is from genome assembly GCA_004026905.1 of Hystrix cristata. Taxonomy (NCBI): domain Eukaryota; kingdom Metazoa; phylum Chordata; class Mammalia; order Rodentia; family Hystricidae; genus Hystrix; species Hystrix cristata. Next base: position 8,270 of record PVJO010022305.1, on the reverse strand, counting down.
TCAAACTTGTGATTTTTCTGCCTCAGTCTCCCAAGTGCTGGGATTACAGGTGTGTACCATCATGCCTGGCTCGATTTTATGCTTTAAGTACTACAGAGACTAAATTTTATATTGTTTTGAAGATTATAGGGGTCCCCCTCCACTTCCCCCCAAGCAGGCAGCTAGTTTGATAGGATTCGAACTTTAGGTTCTGTTTCTTTTGGTAGCAGCAACTAAGAAAGCTGCTCTGTTCTTTCAGCCTTGCAGACGTTGCTTTCTGCAGCTCCTTCAGGGCTCCCCGACACTGACAGTTCAGGGAGCGCTTCAGAATTTGAAGGAAATTCATATACAGACTTTGCGCTCCCCACCTGTGGATCCCTTTTTGCTGGACTTTGCCCCCAGCTCCCAGTCCTCTTGGCAGCTCTAATTCTGCGGTTTCTGCTAGAGTTCTGGTCTGCCCTGTGCGCAGACTAGAGATGCCCTCAGGGGCAAAGCATGTAAGTGTGGCTCTCACTACCGTTCCCTCCTTTCAAATGTTGAATGCCTACTCTCCATTGCTGGCAATGGTTTTTATTGATTTATTTTTAATGACTTTGTCAAGAGTTTATCATTGTTATCTGTTACAGGGTTAGTCCAGTGCAAGTCACTTCACTATTACTGGGAATGGAACTCAACACAGTGTTAATGGTCTTTACCTCCTGCTCTTTTATAGTATTCATATCTTCCTTTTGTCCAAAAGAATATGAAAAATTTTGGTGTGAAGGCGACTGTCACACCTCAGGACATCTAGGGTAGATGCCTATTTCTGCGTGTGTACATGGAAGTGGTGGTGGTAGCAAGGAGATGCCTCAGTATACTTGGATTTGAAGTTTCCCTAAGCATCTGTGGGGACAAGATATTGGGTTATCACTGGGGCCATGCATGGCAGAGATCACAGCATCTATTCTTCTGAGACTCCAGGGCCAAGGACAACGTGAAAGTTCAGCAAATATTGACCGGACCTGAATTCCGGTTCATGTCCCTGCTCTCAAATAGCTCATAAAATAGACATACATACAGATGTGTGCCTTGTAATCCCAGGACTTTTGGAGGCTGAGGCAGGAGAGTCACAAGTTCAAGTTCCACCTGGACAACTTAGTGAGCAAGTAAAATCCTCTCTCAAAATAAAAAATAAAAAAGAGGCAGGAAATGTAGCTCTGTGGCAGAGTCTCTCTGGTTTTGGTCCTCAGGACCACAAAAATAAAAAAAAACCAAACCAAACAAATAACTCATAAAACAATAACATACTTATTAAACAAGAAGAAGAATATTTCATCCAGAAACAGAACCAACATAGGCATGTCCAATTTGAGGGCCATGGCTGCTTGCTCTTTTTTCACCCCTGGCACTGGGGATTGAATCTAGGGTTTCAGAACAGAGCTGCCTGTCTAGCCCTTCTTCATCATGAGACAGGGTCTTGCTAAGTCACTGAGTCGCCCAGGCTGCTCACACTGTGATTCTTTAGCCTCAGCCCCTCAGAGTGTGCACCACCACAGCCAGTTTGCTCGTCCTCTATTTATTTATTATTTAGGGTGCTGGGGATCAAACTCAAGGCCTTGTGCTTGCTAGGCAAGTGCTCTACTGGTTGAGCTAAATCCCCAACTCCACCTCTCTTTTTTATTTTTAAAGATATAATAAAAAAAAGAAAGTGTTTTCTTACCTTTTAAAATTTTGAGACAGGGTCTCACTATGTAGCCCAGGTTGACCTTGAACTCTCAATCCTCCTGCCTCAGCCTCCCAAGTGCTGGGATTACAGGCATGTGCCACCACACCCAGCAAAATTTTCTTAATTTACATACATACCTATATTACAGATTTTATGGGTGTCCTGGACAATTCCTCTTCACTCAGCGCAGCCCAGGCAAGCCCTAAGGTTGGACACCTGCGACTGGCAAATAATTCAGCCCCAGATGAAAACAGCTGTGTAGCTTGGGCGTTAAAAGCTGCATCTCGTCTCAGATCCTCGCTCACTGGTCGTGTGGTAGTGGGGAAGCCTCGTCCTGTAATGCGCTCTCAGTTTCTGCATCTGCAAGTGACCAAGGCCTGGCGGTATGAACAAGAGCACTTGCTGTGGTCACAGAACGCACAGGGGTCCCTGTGGCTCTTTTCTTCCCTGGGCCCCTGAGTCGAGTTCAAAACTGCAAAGTCACCTCAGCCCGGGTCAGCTCCCTTCCACACAGGTCCTGGCATGAGGCTATTTCCAGGGTGGCTGCAGCTCGGCCTGGGCTTGGGTTCCCCAGAGGAGGAGCCCCTGACCTCTGTGATGCACACGAGGAAGAATGTCCACCTGCTACTGCAAGAGTGATCAGGAGATCAGGGGGATCCGGCCTTCCCTAAAGTTCTAGTCCCGCAGAACCTGAGGGGTTGGAGGGGAGTAGTGAGCAGAGGAGATGGACAGTGCTGCTGAGTGCTGGGCACACACGTATGCCAGCAGCAGTTGAACTGGATGGCAGCTCAGAATCACTCTTTATGTATTTATTTATTTCATTGTGGTACAGAAGTTTGAAGACAGGACCTTAGAACTGAGCTAACCCTCCCCTCCTTACTGGAGACAGGGTCTCACTAAATTGCCCTTGCCAGGCTTGAACTTTAGATTTTTCTGTAGCAGCCTTGCAAAGTACTAGGCTTACAGATGCAAGTCACCTCGCCTGACATCAGAATTGCAATTTAATGGAACTCCGGCTGTTCCCTTTCACACCTGCTCTCCCAGAGTCCTCACGGCTCCCTGAAGCAGCCACCTGCTTTGGCCTGTCCAGCCCACTGCTGTGAGCTGTGCTGGGTCTTCCCTCTGCATCCCTCATCTGCTCCATCAAGACTCCTGTCGCAGCTGACTTGATCTTCAGGGTCCATGCCTGCAGTGCACTTGCAAATGACCAAGTCGGACCCTTCGTAACAGTAATGGTGTATTCAATTCCCTTTTAAAGGATAAATGAAAGGAAAAGGCATTTTCATTGTTCACTAATTCAACTGACCAGATGAATCCACAAGATCAGGGCTTCAGAGCAGACCAGACTCAGCTCTGCAATTTTTTTTTTAGTCCTGTGAAAGTAAGAAAATTCCCCCTGCAGAAAGTTCGCAGTGTCTGCCTTCCCCATCCAGCCCGAGTGTAAAGATGCCCCAGACGCCTGCAGTTCGGCTTGCTGCTGTCTGCAAATACACTCTGCTCTACCTCCCACAGAAACACCACAGCCTGGCAGTACTTGGCATTCTGCGCCCCCCAGGATGAAATTCCTCAGACCCTGTCTCCATGGTATTTCTGGGCAGTGCCTCTTCATTTCCCAAGGGACAGGACCGTGGCATTGAAACCTCATAGTGAAAAAGCTGGAGGGTAGCTGACTCTTTGGCTAGCAACTGGCTAACTCTATGAAGACCTGGGCCATTTATTATGGGGGGCATCCTAATTTTTTAGGTCATCCATGACAGATGTTGCCACTGAAGGGGAGGCATCCGAATTGGATACATATGTTGTGGATTTAATGCGACATTTGCTGCTTTTCAAAACAGAATTTTCAAATGAAACTTGAAAAGTCCCATTGGTTCTTAATTAGAAAAATTTCATTTTCACCTCCTATTTCCTTTGGTCATCACAAAGACACAATGAACAGGCACTGTCTATAACAGGGTCCTTATTTAAGTGAATTCCGTATACAATGATTCCTGGGATCTGGGAGCAAGTTTACATCCGGACAAAGGATGTGCTCTGGAGCGGAAGTGAGGACAAACTGAGGGTGCTGGTGGGTGTGCTGAGGGTGAAGAAAGGAGGCAACTGACAGCCCACAGGAGTCAATTTTAGGGGTTTCAAAATGAGGTGTATTTGCTTAACAGACGCAGCCTATTCCTCATCTTGAAACGGATGTGTTTCAGTTGTCAGAATTGGGGTGATGCGTATCCCAGAGGGCGACATGTTTGGGAGCTGGGTCAGGTCTAGGCTCATGCAGAGTAGGTGTTCTATCCCCATGACGCAGGACAGAGGACTAAATTCAGGGGGAACAAGTTCCCACCTAAGCTTGCAGAGCTAGTAGAGGCTGGGAGCAGACCCAAAGACCGTTCAGGCCCTGGAGCCAGACTTCACCATGCTCTGCCCTGGTCAGATGCATTGGTAAGAGGAGTGAACTCGTCAGCACACACTATCAGCTGGCCAGGGGTGGGCCAGCCCAGGCTGAGCTGTGAGTGAAGTGTGGAGCAGGAAAAGGCCAGGTGGAGGGATGCTGGCACCAGGCAGTGGCACCTCCGTGGGAGGGGCCTGGACTCAGTGCTTTCCTGGTATTACTAAGATGGCTTTGAGACCGAGGTTGGCAGGAGGGGCAGGGTGCCAAAACAAAGAAGGAAACCGGGAACACAAATGGTGTCCTACTTCTCTTTGTCACCAGTCACTCCTGTTCCCACCTATCGGGTGCTTTGCCTGTGCCAGGCTCCGGCTTGGCCTGGCATGTGCATTGCAGCATTTCACCCTTCTGAGATAGAAGGCCAGCTTCCTGACGACGGAGATTTACCGGGTGGAGGAGGGGAACCGAGCACTGTGCCTTTGTTTCCTTCCTGGCAGGTGAGAGGTGGCTATTTGGGCAAGCATCAGCTCAGGCTGGCAGGGGCTGTGGCCAGGACCTGTTAAATTGTTCCCAAAGCAAACGGTAATGGGAGCAAGAAAGTGTTGCAGGAACGATGATACCACGTGGCAGCTCCAAGTTCATACTGGATGGTGACACTGGGTGGCACCCAGACTTTGAAGCAGTCCAGGCTCCCCCTAGTCACTCCTCAACCTCAGGAAGCCAAATGGCCAAGCAGTGCAGCAGAGATGCCCTCTGCTCACAGATGGATCCACTCACGGTGTGCCCTGTCCACACTGCACGGCATCACTCGCACCCTCCAGGAAGCACTTCCAAGTGCCAACCAAGCATTCATCTAGTGGCAGTTTGGGCACCTTGGGGATTTCCTCCTCCCAGGGCATTTGTTTCTTCATTCTTTACAGGAATTCTTGGAAAGTTTAATCAAGTCAGGAACTAGAAGTTTTTCTGAGTGGTCCTTATCCTGGATGCACCTTATAATCATCTAGAAGCTTTAAAAACATCCGCACCTGCAGGCCCAGGCCCCCGGCTTGTGCTTTTAATTTAATTGGTCTGGGGTGTGCTGTTGGTCTGGAGCGTCTAAGGTTCCTCAGAGGGTCTGATGTGCAGCTCCGAGGAGAATCGCTGTGCCGTGTGCTGCACCACCAGGACCGCTTCTCCTGGGGAAGCAGGCTCACCTCCTCACTCTTCATCCTTAGAGACGAGCTGACAGCCCGGCCTCACGGAGGGGTCAGGATGAGGGTCCGGGGAGCCACGCCTGGGAAAGCGCTTTGGCTCTGAACCTGGATTGTGCACAAACACAACTGCTCTGCACGGGAACGTTTCAGTGTTTTGTGTTGCTCTAGGGCCAACGCAGCCCACGACTTAGGTTGGGCTCTCTCAGCAACTGTTGGCACCCCACTTTTCACCTGCATGACTGACAGAAGAGGGGGACCCCAGGCAGCCTCTTGAGGACCTGCAAGGGGCCCAGAAGCTACTGGCTCTGAGCTATGATGTATACTGGTGCCATCTTGGAGCATTTTATTTCAAGCCAAAAGAGAAGTGAAACATGTTGAATCCATTCAGGGCAACAGAGAGGGCCAAACTTGGAAAAAGGGGCTTTACATCTTTCCCCCTCGAGTTACATACAGCTCCGGCTGCCCCCGGACCCGGCGACATTCTGTTCCCATCTCTCCTCAGTTGTTTTCTCAGCATCTCCAAAAGGAAAATCAGACGCATTAGCAATGCCAGAGCCAAATGCTATCTGTCTGAGGCATTGTGAAGACATCCAGTTTAATAAAGTCCCTGTGTGAGGGCATCTGGCTGGACATCAAGGGTCTGCTGATTGCTTCACAATTTTGCCTCCATTGCCCAAGATTTGCTACTTATCTGCTTCCTCAGATTTTGTCACAGAAACCTGAGCGATACAGATCAGGGGCTTACACAATGTAATCTTTCAGCTCCCTACTTCTCTGACACAATGGCTTAAAATTTTGCAGGAAGGAGCGACTACCACATTCAAGGGGGAGGAAGGGCCGGGCGCAGTGGCACACTCCTGTAATCCCAGCTGCTCGGGAGGCTGAGGCAGGAGGATCACAGGTTCAAGGTCAGCCTGGGCAATTTAGTGAGACTCTGTCTCAATCTAAACAAAAAGGGCTGGGATGTAGCTAGTGGCAAGAGCACTTCCTAGCATGTGCAAGGAGCTGGATTCAATCTCCAGTACCACACACACACATGCGAGCACATACACACACACACACACACACACACACACACGACTGGGAATGGGAACACATACATGCACAAAGGGGTGTGAGTGGGAGGAAGGGCTGACCTTGCATGACTAACCTTGCAAGTAATAGCAGACGTGTAAAATTCCAAAGAGAAAGAATTTCCTCCTTCAGCTCTGGCAGTTGTTGGCAGTGGGAGGCAGCAGCTTTCTCACGGACCCCTGCCCCACAGACCAGAGGATCACTCTCCAGAGAACAGGGCGGAAACAGAGGGCCCAGGCACAGAAGACAATTGCTTGTGACCAGAGACAAAAGCCGTTTGGAAGTGATGCCAGGACCCCCTCTTGCAATTCCCACCCCATTTCTCAAACTCTTGCCCAAGAGCAGCCTTTTGCACATACTACTCTTTGGGACTCTGGCCAAGTGTTGCTGTCCTATAAAATGTCTTATCAGATGCTTGATGAAATTAAGCTTTGTTGCCATATAGCACATTTCCAAACAAAAACTGTTTCCAGGGTGAAAACTCTGAGTTTTTCTATGTCGCACACTAGAAAAAATACTGAAAACCTACTAAACAGATGTTCATCCAAGAGTGGCTATTGTAAAAAAGGAAAGAAAGAAAAGGCCTGGCTTTTCTTGCGTTAGGGTTAAATTAATGTATCTAATGCTTCAGGGGTGTGGATGACAAGGAACAAGAAACAGGGGTGACGATGGACTTTGAAAATCTGAGTTTTAGACCTACTTGGCAGCCAGGTAGCTGATCTCTGATCTCAGAAAGATAGTAACAAGAGATTATCAGTGTTCTCATCAGTAAAAAAGGGAGTAAACAATACTAGCTATGTGAATTTGTCCATACTTTTGAGAAAATTGGTTGAGTTCTGATAGTCAAATGAGAAGGGAAGTCCTGTGTCTAATTCTTGACACAATAAAATACCACCGATAATAAGGGGGGTTGATTCTGGAGAAAAATAAAGGCCTGTGTCAAAGTAGCAAACTAGGTTTTGTAAAAGGCTAAAAGGAAAAGGAAGGACAAGGAGGAACAGATTTGTGGTTGGCCACAAGGCAGAGCAGTCATGGCCACGGGGCGGGGTGGGGACGCACAGTCAGCACCCATCGGCCCTGCCCCTCGGTATCTCCAAGGTCCATCTGCTCATGCGTGAGGTCAGGTCCCCGGCCGCTGGCTGAGTGAGGAGAAGGTGGCCGGACCAGGGGTGACGTGGGAGGAACGTTTCCGCAGGGGGACTGTGGGTGCGTCAGGTGCTCTGGGACCAGATCTGGTGCAGCAGCTAGAGAAGTATACACACACCGGAGCTGCAGGAAAACATGTCTAGGATTGAGATCAGAGAAGGCAGAATCCATCCATTCATTCCTCAAGGAATATTTACCGAGAGTTTACTTTGTGCCAATTTGAGTTCTCCATCTTTGCTTTTGAGGCGCTTGAACAGTGGAGACATATATATATCTATCTAGATAGATAGATAGATAGATGGATATAGATAAACTATTTCATCGTTTATGACACAGAGCATTAGGAGTTCTGAGAGAGATGTGGACATGGGAGTCACAGCAGACACACTTTGTTCCAATGAGTGGGGGTTCACGGAAGCTAAGCCTCAGCAATGGGGCATTAGCCAGGAGACGACCTGGAAAACGAAGCTCTAGACAGAGAAATGGCATGTCACAATGTCAGGAGGCACGAGGCCACATGGGCCAGTCTGGAAGCTGAAGGTCAAGGAGCAAGACAGGGACCCTTGTTGGGTGGGACAGCAGAGGTGGCTCCCAGGGGCCAGCACTCAAGTTAGCACCTGCTAGGGGTCAGGCTCCGTCAGAATAAGGATGCAAATGGTCCAGTCCCTGCCACAGAGTGTTTACGGTGCAACAGGGGAGGACAATGAGACAAACACAATACTGTGTGAGCAGGGGTGTACCCATCCCCAACGGGCTCATGCAGGAAGAACCTCGGATTGTTCAACTGTGGTTT
>PVJO010022304.1:0-28259 GCA_004026905.1 Hystrix cristata | reverse complement strand
GTACAGGTATTCAATGAACATGAAAGAAATAATAAAGGAATACTATGAATAACACTACACCCACAAATTTAATAACCTCAATAAAATGGGCCATTCTTTGAAAGATACAAGCCAGGCACAGTGGCACAAAACAAAAGTCCCAGCTACTTAGGAGGCTAGGGCAGAAGGACCACTGGAGCCCAGAAGTTTGGGATCAGACGGGGAAATATAGCAAGACTGTATCTCTTAATAATAACCAAAGAATAAATCATTTGAATAGACATATCTACTAAAGAAGTTCAGTAGGTCACAACACTAAAAACAGAAAGCACCAGGCCCAGATGGGTCCACTGGTGAATTCTACCAAATGTTTAAAAAAGACTTCATACCACTACTGTACTATCTCTTCCAGGAGATAAAAGAAATTGAGAGAAAATACTTCCTAACGCTTAATTCTATGAGGCCAGCACTACCCTAATGCCAAACCAGACACAAACATTACAAGAAAACTAGAGAGCACTATTTCTCTTGAATTTAAAGGCAAAATCCTTAATAAAATATTGGCTAATTAAATTCAATTCTGCAGAAAAAAGAATTGCATGCTACAATGAAGTGGGACTTATCCCTGGGTGTGCAAGCCTGGCCAATACTCAAAAATCAGTGTAAACTGGTACAACCACTATGGAAATCAGTATGGAGATTCCTCAAAAAACTACAATAGAAATTCCATTTGACCTATCTATTTCCCTAAAATGAAAGACAATAGGAAACAGGGAGACAGATGTTTTGCAAATGGGAAAAGGATCTAGAGACCAAAGGAGGGAGATTGGGGAGGACATTTAAAAAGAATTAAAAATTTCTAGCAATTGGGAGGCCGAGGCAGGAAGATCACTACCAGTTTGAGGTCTACCTAGGCTACATAGTGAGTTCAAAGCTAGCCTGGGTTACATAGCATGACCCTGCTCAAAAAAACAAAAAGAATTAAAATATGTTAAGTATATGTATCTACCACCTAAGATGAATATAAACATTATGTATTGCAAAAAATGTACTAACAAAAAATCTTTCCAATAAAAATATTTTCTAAAAATCAATTTATCCAACATAACATGCTAATGAAAAGAAAATCACACAATCATATCACTAGATGCATAAAAATCATTTGACAAAATCCAACACTCATTCATATTAGAAACTTAGCAAACTAAGAGAGAGGAACGTCTTTGATTTGATGAAGAACATCTACAAAAACCCTACAACTAACGTTAGATTTAACAGTGAAAAACTGTTAAATCTTCCCACTATGTCAGGAACAAGAATGTCCTCTCTTGATTGCTTTTGAACATTGTGCTGTAAGTCCCAGACAATATGAAAATACAATAAAAAGTATAAATTGTGTATTAGTCATCCTCATGTTACTACAACAAAATACCTGAGACAGAACACTAATGAGGAAGAGAAAGTTTAGCTCACACCTTGGAGGCTGGAGCTCAGTAAGTGTCAAGTGGCCCGCCTTGCCCACCTCTGTGGAGAACGGCGGATAGTGGCAGGCAGGGCGGGGAGAGAGAAGAGTGACCGGTCCCTAGTCCCCCGGAGAGGACTTTCTCAGCAACCTAAGGAGCCCCCACCAGGCCTCGCCTGTTAAGGTGTGCAGCATTTCCCAAGATCATTGCCCCAAGGACCAGCCTTTACATGTGGAACTTCACGACACTCAAATTACATTCAAACCAGAGCACACTGGGAAGGAAAAAATAAAACTGTCTTTCTCTATAGACAATGATTATCTGTACAAAACCCAAAACAATAATGACAACAAAAACTCCTAGGACCAATGAGTGATTATAGCAAGATCGCCAAATACGTGGTTTATACAAAAGTCAATCACTTCCTGTATACTAGCAATGAACAATTGGAATGTGAAATTCAAAACATGTTATCACTGGGCATAAAGTTCAGTGTCAAAGTGCATGCTCAGTACGCCTGAGGCTCTGGATTTGATCACAAAAATAAGTAATAAAATCACCATACAATTTACAATGACACCCCCCTCAAAAAAAAAAACTGGTTAATGGAGCTGAGTGTGGCATCACACAGCCATAATCCTAGCACTCTGGGAAGCTGAGGCAGAAGGATCACAATTTCAAGCCCAGCCTGGGCAATTTAGCAATTTAGGAAGACTCACCCAATGTAAATCTAACAAACTACATACAAGAACTATATGAAAAAAATTACAAAACTCTGATAAGAGATACCAGTGATCTAAATAAATTTTCATAGATAAGAAGACTCAATAGTTATCAAGGTGTCAGTTCTTTCCAACTTGATCTATAGAGGCAATGCAATCCCAGTAAAACTCCCAGAAAGTTATTTTGTAGGTGTCAATAAACTGACCCTAAAGTTTATGGAGAAGTAAAAGACCCAGGTAACATAATATTGGAGAAGTGCAAACTTGGAAGACAATATCCAACTTCAAGACTCTCCATAATGCTACAGTAATCATATCAGTATGCTATAGGTAAAAGAATAGACTTACTGATCACTGGAATAGAAAGCACAGGAATAGATCCATTAAATATACTCAGCCTTTGACAAACGTGTAGCTGGAAAAAATAGTCGAAAAAATAGTGCTGGGGGGCCAGATGAGGTTGTTCAGGTCAGTAATTCCAGCACGCTGGGAAGCTGAGCAGAAGGATCACAAGCAAAAGTATGAACTGTGGCAAATTAGCAATTTAGCAAAACCCTGTCTCAAAAAAATAAAAGAGGGCTGGGCATGTAACTCAGGGCGCCTTAGGTTCAATCCCCATTACCACCTGAAAAAAAAAAGTGCTGTAATAAAACAGATTATAGACCTAAATATAAACCACAAAGCTATAAATTCCTGGAAGGTAACAGTGGACTAAATGTAGATAACCACAGGCAAGGGTATTACTTTTCAGATAAAACATCAAAGGTACAATCCATGAAAGAAAGAAATGATTAAGAGGGACTTCATTCAAATTAAGTGTTTTTGCTCTGTGAAAGACACTGTTAAGAGATGAGAAGAGTAGAATTGTTTACAAAAGACATATCTGATAATGGACTGTTAAGAAAATGTACAGAGAACTCAATAAGAAAACTCAGTAAGAAAATGAACAACCTGACTAAAAATGAGCAGAAATCTAGCAAGCATCTAGAAATGGTCCTTTAAACATTTCAAGATCAAATACATTGAGGTGTGACTGAAATATACAGCAAACGTCTAAATAAAAAGTTACAGTACAAGAAACATTGCCATTAATCCCCTAAAATAGTCTTCCTTCCTTCAAACACACTTATCCCATGATTCCCGCCACTCTGTGAAGCAGTTCTAGAAGTCTTTTCTTGCATCTCTACGAGGTGTGATAATACATACATACATATGGTACTGCTGCCGAGTGCCATCTGGTGGAAAAAGCAGGCTCCCAAAAACATGTGTGTGTCCACATCTACTTTAGTACCTAAATCTAGCACTCTGCATCTTCCGGCTCTTCCTCAAAGTCAAAATGACCATGAAAGGGAAACATTTTGAATCGATACAGGAAACTGAGGCAGCCACAACAATGCAACTAAAAACGCTCATGAGAGGATTTCCAGAACTGCTTGCGGAAGTGGTAAAGAGTGATGGGATGCATTTGAAGAGAGGGAAAGTGTTTTGAAGGGCATTAGTAGCAATGTGTCTTTTACTGTAATCATTTTTTTAAACATTCTCATGTTTTCCAATTGTACCTCATCATGAGATACCAAGTTAACCAATGTATCATTTCCCCCCTTTCAGACTGTCAAAAATAAAAAAAAAAAATGACAATACATTCTGTTGGCAAGATCATGTTTATATAAGTGAATAACTGAATTCAAAACACAATGAGCAAGAAGGGAAGGTTCTTGCATACCCAGAATTCCGATTACTACATGAAGAAGGAATGAAGGAAGGTGTATTAGTTACCTTTCTTAGAGTCGATGGTTTGCAAGAGAGCAGATAAATACGGGGCATTTATAAATTACAACATTCATTCATAAGGCAAATGCAGGGAGAGTGCTCAATGTCCATCTATGCACTGGAGACCTAAAAGATCCAATCAAGGGCTGGGAGCCCACAGCACTGTCCCATGTACGTCTGCATCTGCAGATGATGGCTGAAGAAAACTTTACTGGAACCAGGATATGATGTGCACAGCAGAGATGATGACCAGAGCTCCCCCGAAGCAAAAGCAGCCATCCTTGACGACAGCAAGGGACAGCAAGGCCCCAAGCTCCTTCCTCAACGAGGACAGCCAAATGCCCTTCAGGAGAACCAGTCACAGCAGAGCGACTGGGAAACAGCCCATCCATCACTATCTTCTGCTCCTGTTCTCCTTTATGTTGCATCAGCAACAATCCTCAGGTGGATCATTTACGCCCAGAACCACAGCAACTCAGTCCAGCCGGGCGTTCTGGCTCAAGTTTGACCACAATAATAAGTCCACCACAGGTGGGGAATATAAAATTAACATTTGCAAGAATCACAGTAATTGTTGGACAAGAATCATCAAGACAGTAAGACTTACGGCAATACATAATAAGAAGTAGAGTTTTTACATAGTCTCAATATCTACCCACAAAATTTTAATTATGAAAGGAAAAGAAATAACTTTATATGGAGAAATCCAGTAAACACCACTTAATTGGTCACTGTACATCATGTGCCTACTGATGATGAAAACCACCTGGTATCAGTTTTGTGGTTTTCCTCCTCAAAATGCACAATCTGAATTTAATCTTTTTTAACTTTATTTTAATGGTACATTTTAGATGTACATAGTGGTAACATTCTGAATTTAATCTTGAGAAAACATCAGACAAACCTGAATTGAGAGACATTCTGAGAAAAACCCATTACTTTTCAAAAGCGTATCAAAGATAGACCAAGAAGCTGTACCAGACTGGAACAAACTAAATAGGTAAGACTGCCAAATACAATTCAAGATCATGAATTGAATCTTGAAAGAAAAACAATAGTAGTGGAGTAGCAGAAAACTTCTGCTTCAGGTCTGTAGATTAGTCAGTGGTATTGCTTCATTGTTAATGTCCTGGTTTGGATAATTGTATGTGGTTATGTAAGATGTTGACATTTAGAAAAACTAGGGAACAGGTACAGATGAATTCTTTCTACTATTTGTATAATGTTTTTGTCTGAGACTACTCAAAAATAAAATATTAAAAAAATAGGCAAAAGACCCGACTACATATTTCACCATATCAGTGCTTACTAGAGAAGCAGATTTAATGCAAGATACACAAATACATAAGAATTCACAATTGGCTTACAATAGCCACCAGCAAAGTCAGATGTTGAAGAGTGAAAAGGTCCGTCTGCACCTGGAGATCCAAAGAATCCAGCTGAAGGCCCGAAGCCCACCACAGTGTCCCGGGAGTCGGTGTCAGGAGGCCGGAGGGTCTGTGCCAGAAAGCTGCAGCCAGGAGACGATGTCCCAGGTGAAGGTGAAAACTGGAGCTCCTCCAAAGACAGAGTAGCGACCTTCCTTTGTCACTTCCCTTCTGGACCATTCTGGTGACAGCCGTCCCAGGGCAGGTCTTCCACACTCAGAACTGTGCTGAGCCGACTTAGTGGAGCATTTCTCACTCAAATTGACACAATCAGTAACTACCACATTCACCAAAGATAGACAGCAAATGAACACAGGAAAACATGGTCAGCGGTACATGCATTTGGGAACTGCAGATTAAAACGAGGCGCTGACACACACCTACACAACGGCCACATCCTGAACACTGACAGCACAAATGCTGTCGAGAATGTGGAGCAACAGAAACTCTCATTCATTGCTGGAGGAATGCGCAATGACAGCCATTTTGGATGACGGTTCAGCAGTTTCTTACAAAACATAGTCTTACTGTATGATCCAGCAATTATGCTCTTTAGCCAAATTAGCTGAAAACTTCTGTCCACGCAAAACCCCACACATGGACATTTTCAGCAGCTTTATTAGTAATTGCCACAAATCGGAACCATCAATGTCCTTCAGGTGTCCTTAGGTGATGGACAGTGTTACAGACAATGGAACTTGCTGCCAAAAAGAATTAAGTATCGAGCTATGAAAAGACATAGTAGAAACCTAGATGCATATGACTAAATTAAAGTTAATCTGAAACGGCTGCACATTGTATGACGCTAACTACAGGGACAGTGCGGTAAAGGCAAAAGGGTAAAAATATCAGTGGTTCCCAGGAGTTAGTGGACACGGGTAGAGTAAAGAAGCAAAGCAGAGAGGACTGTTGGGGCCATGAGATGACTCTGTATAATACTATAACGGTGGCCACGTGTCACTCATTACACATTTGTTCAAACTCACACAGTAATCAAAACGTACTCGTATTTTTTAAAAAGACCCCATTACTTGACCAAGAATGAGTCCTAATACAATCTGTGGACTTTTGGTGATAAAGGTCTGTCCATGCAGGTTATCGACTGTACCAGACTCACTACTCTACCATGAGATGTTGGTAACACTATTCATTAGGGTTCTCTAGAGGAAGAGAATCAACAGTTTTAAATACTCACTGTGGCTAGAAGCCACAGAACAACAGGGATCAAGGATGCAGGACAAGTGGCAGACAAGGCCGAAAAGCTCCCTGCAGTCACTGGTTTTCAGTCTGCACTGAAGGGCTCGAGAAACTGCAGGCTGAGGTCCACAGGCAACGGCACCAACAAGACAGCCCCAGGACGGGGATCTAGGGACGGAGCGACAGGGAGAATACAACAGATTAAGACAGGGTATGTGCAAGTACCAACTCTGCAAAAGGAATGTATTCATTTTGTATCACAAACATGTACTGATAAGAGACACACCCACTCAAGCAGAATGGAACTTTTTAAAACGCTGGTCAGCTTTCTTCTTCCCCTTTTAATTCCATCTGGGCTGGGAGCCTACTGAATAGTATCACCCAATAATCAGGGAGGCTCCTGCCCTGTATAATTGCTGGCCTATGTGTCAGTCATCGCTGGAAACACCCCACAGACACACCTAAAAGTGCTTTATTAATCTGCTAGGCACTTCTTAATTCAGTCGAGTCACAAAACAGTTAAGGCTGTTCAGGTGAGGTCAAAGGAGTATGTGGTACTCTCTGCTTTCCACTTGACTCTGCTGTGAGACCACAGCTGCTCTAAAAAAGCACATAACATGCAAACAAGGGTCGGTGACCTGACCAAGACAGAGGTCCTGAGCTAACTGCGGCACTGAACGCTGCCACTTGGCAAGAAGTAAAGCTACAGAGTAAGGCCTGGTGACCTGCTCTGATGGTGTCAGAAAGAATGTGCAAGCAGACAGGACCAATTTACTCTTGTCCCTCTGTCCTTATCCCTCAGATGGACAGTCACTTTTCTGTCCCTACTTTGTAACGTGCTTGTCTTGAAAGTAAACTCACTGGCTGCGGGCTGTGTGGTGCCGTCCAGTCGGTGCCCTAAAATATCATGACCTCCAACAGTCCCATCACGGATCTGGCCACTTTTGGGAAGGGTTGTGATCAGGGAGATTATTCATCCAGTAGGTGGGTGATGGGAATACAAAGGAGCCTAGACTCTTTCACAAAACCCCACCGATTCAATAGGAAAGTGGGGCAGAGTCAAATTCAGGCCTAGTGTATGCTTTCCAAAAGGGACGCCCAAGGCCTTCAATCCAGCATCTTCCCCTGCCCAAAACAACACACAGGACCAACGATTCAGAAACAATCAAAACGTAATGCAAGAGGATCCACACCTCACCCCATCAAATTTCTTTGAACAGAACTCACCCTTTCTTTTAGGGGTTTCAATTTCCCCACTTACACAACTATTTAAGCTCTTTTAGATAAATATATATACATTTTATAGTTTGTATATACTTTGGTTTCTCTTTATTTACATGAAGACTTAAAGTAGTGACCCACTTCCCAAAGCTCCCCAACAGTCACTGAAGTAAAGCATCCATACACTACTAAGGACAACTTATTCTTTATTGATTAAAAATGAAGAAAACATGCAGTAAAATACAAAGTCAAAAAAGAGGGAAAGTTGAATATTTTACATCTTCCATAATCTAGCATACATCACAAGGAGGAACCTCAATTTACTGATACACCAGAATTCTATCCTCCAGATTATTAAATAGTATCAGCTGGCTCTAGGATTTGGTTCAAAACTTAGGCAAAACATCCCAATTCATTAGTCCTTTAGAAAGACCATATATTTCACAAATAACATTGGCACATATTACCTTGTGCTACATAGTTAACATAGCTATATACTCCAGGGACAAGTGTATCCTGGAGACCAAGTGACAGGGGAGCACTCTGAACTACGACTCCTGGAAAGGTTTCATGCCGTTCCACCTGGGCAGTTTCTGTTCACCTGCTTTCTCAGCATCGCTGCACAAATCAGCAGAAGAAATTCACTACACGTCATGCAGATGAAGAAATAACACTGTCCTGAGACTGGGGATCTATCTCCTAATTCTCAACAGAGCAATCGAACTGAAAAGAGAAAGCCCCACCCCACTTCTGTGGTTAGGCATGTCCCATGAGGTTCAAAGTCAATGGTGGCTGGAGAAAGTGAACGTGGGATAAGCTGCTGCTCTTGCCTAGCCCAAAGTCAGACCACCCGCAAAGCATGAGCCAGAAGAGATCTGACCCCCTCCCAGGTTCGTAAGATTATGACGGTTTTGTCTGAAACCAAAGAGCAGACTCTATGCACGCCATTAATCTTGTGCCAAAGAGGACACTATCTCCTTCCCATACTCCATTCCCACTTCCCTGACCTTGCCTCACCTCCACTCCCCATGACCCCAAAAAACGAAAACGAAAACTACTTTTCCAGAAAGCTGATCAAGCTTTTCTCTCCCTCCTAACTTGCCAAACTTCCTTCTCTGGCCACTCCTGCTAAGACCTCAGACTTTGGTGTCTAATTCTTCTACTCTCCTCCCAAACCTCATCCCAAATCCATTCCTTCTTTCCCTCCCCAGCATCCACCCCTTTCCCAACATGCCTCTGTACCCAAGCAAGGAAAGAAAGCCCATGACTAAAGCTACAGGCTCAGACAGAATGAAACAAAAGGTATGACAAGTCAGTTATGGGGAGAACTTGTCAGGTGTGTTCCAAAAGGAAACTAGGTAAAGTAATCTTGTTCTTCAAACCAACAGTCCTGAAAGGGCTCAAGTGATTCTATAAAAGGCAACTCTTTCCTTTCAATGGGCCTAAAGCCCACCTCTGTGTGTCTCTTTAAGGCCAGATCAAGTGTTCTACTCATATATAAAACTTGGTAACTTGGAGGGTTACTAGTAGTTAGACAAAGACTACAAAACAGTAGGAAAAAAGGAAAATCAACCCCACTGATTATTCACATATTGCATTATGAGTGCTCTTTTTTAAACCTAAAGAATAAGTTATATAATTTCTGTAGAAAATCAAATGAACACTGTCTACTCATAAAACCTAAAGGTCACGGCACATGTGGTTTCACTTTCCATCAAGAGTCAGGTTCAGCGCACAGGAACCCCCTCCAGAGAGTCAGTGCGGGAGAGGGGCGGAAGGCAGGCCTCGGGCCCAGGGTGAGTCTCCTTATTGCTGTGGAAATCTCAGCCTTGCACACTCGCTTCCTTGTGACTTGGAGGCCAGGTGAATTAATTCTCACAGGAGGATCGAGGAGCAGTTTTTCTTCATTTAATTTTTTAAAATTTGAAAATAAATACTTCCCCAATGATGAGTTCTGATTTTTCTGTTCAAACATCCTTCTGGCAAAATTCACTTTTATAAGCCATTACTTGATATAATGCAAAATGCACATGTAATGCAAAAACAGTCTGAAGTCTCATTTGAAGATTCTGATGGCTGAAGTCTGACTACAGTCAGATGTTTTGCACCGGCTGAGGTTAAGGCTAGCAACCCTTTCAGAGGGAGCAGTGGAGAAGGGGGTGCCTGAGAGCAGCTTCAGCAAAACACTGAGAGACACCACAAACAAAACAAGAACACAGTTTAGGCTGCCTCCATCTGAGGCTGTGCTTTTTTCTAACAAAGGTTGCTAGAATTCACATCAGATACAAAGAAAAAACACTAATTCTCTGGGCTCCCACTGAACGATCAACTTTTAATTGCTACTTCAGTGGTAGAGAGATATCCCAAGATGCCCAACTGTGGCAGGTGCGAGAGAACAGGCAAGAGGACATCCATAGAGCTCCTATTTTCCACCCGGGCCATCACTGGAGTAAGGCAAGAACGAGCTGAGATCTCCCTCCTGGCCTCGAGGCTTGTGGGCCCCTTCTCTGATGGAGGAAGATAGGGCACATGTGCAGCATGTTTACTAACGGAACTCTTTAAGGGGATACTGGCCACTGGTGGCCCAACTTTTCTTTCTGTGTGAGGAAATGGGGGAGGGATGGCAGGAAAAACATAAAGAACTCTAAAGCTCCTAGACGGGAGGTTTGTTGCTGGGTTCTTTGGCAGTAGTGGGTTTAGGCCAATCAAAGCAACAGAGATATGCTGTGTGGAGTCTCCTTAGGCCACTTCTTGCAGGGCGTGGTTTAGCTGATGCTGAGCTGGGCAAATCCTATTAGTTTGCCATCATCAGGAATATCCGAGCCTTCAACACCGGATGCCTGAGAACCAAACAAAACAACAAGCTGTGGCTATTTATACACAAAATCGCAGGTTATAATTAAAACTGATATGGGGTTGTAGAAAGGAAGGCAGTAGGTGACAGAACCCTGGGACACAAACAGGAGGCTGATGAGGTGTGTTCTCCTCATCAAGAGAAGCGGGCTGGGTCCGTAGCTGAGTCAGACTGGCCTCTAACTGAGAGCAGAGACTTGGGGCCAGAGGCTTCTGGAGGGAGAAAGGAAGGCAGGTCACTCAAAGGGAGACATCACCTCAGGGCTGGATGAACACGACCCACCATATTTCAACATTCTCATCATTCAAGGGATATGAAAACCAATCTGCAGAGGCTACTGGTGTATAAAACCTAAGACAGTTTCATAAGGAGAAAGCAACAAATACCAGTTTGAAAGTGACAGATCGATTTGACTGAGGTTCTTCCACAATTTTCTGCAAATTGGCAGCCACTGCAATCATAAGAAAAAGAAAGCGATCAATGAGAAGCTATGTAAATCCACTTTCATCATATTTTAAAAGGTTAAATGGTGGTTGGGAATCTTCTACATGTAACCAAAACGAAGGGAAAAGGACCAAACAGTCATTTCCCAAATGAAAGTACCTTTTAAACTTATCACTAGGCTCTACGAATATAAATATTGAATCACTGTCAAAGTTACTTTCTTTAAAATGTGTTAAGTAGCCTAAGACAGGCGTCAGGTGAAAGAGATGACCTGCTTGTTCATGAACCAGAAAGCTTCAGAGTAGGAACCAACAAAGTATGGCCGGTGGCCTGACTACAGGCCCAGGAGGCCTGAATTTTCACAGATGTACTGTGTAAGCCTCACTCTGTAGAACTTAGAAACAAATCTGACTTATGAACATTCTCCCAGAACAAAGTCCTTCATAAGTCAGGGACTTAACTGTATTCACTATCTGGCCTTTCACAGGAAAACTTTGGCGACCTGTCAGAAATGAGGTCTTTCCCACTGGTGATACAGGACTGTGGCTGACCTAACCCTAACCCTCCTCCTTCCCTTCCTTCTTGCTTTTCTAGAATTAAATCACTCAGGTTTGCCTACCTCTAAGCCCCACAGCTTGGATACACCAAAAGAGAAATCACCCGTCACTTCTGTCGCCATTCCTACTACAATGCCCCAGAGGCCGGGGTGCACTTTTACCTACTGCATCTGCAGTCACAGAGTAAACTCAGAAGGGGGACCGGTTTTGTTGTTAGGAACTGTAATCAATACCTGTAATTTGCACCAAACCATGAACCATTTCAAGAATAGCCTGACTTATTCAGTGGAATAAAAAATCTGGCTTCCTAGGTGCTAAATACAGAGACATGGAGGCACAAGGGCAAAGCACAATGTAGTTACCTATTACTAGATCTCTTCCATCAACCAGGCCAGCAGAGATGAGTTCTTGAGAGACACCCTCCGCTGTATCTGCAAGGACGGAGATGAAAGTGCTTCGTTTCTTGTGCACACAGATCATGTTAACTCTCGGAGCCAGCGTGGGTGGCACCACTGCCAGACCCAAGCTAACTTCTACACTCACAGAGCAAGAGGGCAGGTGGGCTCTTTCTCCACTGGGGCTTGCTTATCTAGAGAAATTCTCACAGGTCTGGCCAAAGGGCAAATATCAGCTCAAAGTACTGAAAACTTTCTAAATAGTGCCATACAGAGGGCTCAGGCCCATGTCAAAAGAGCCCCAAACCGTGACATTACAGAAGAAATTTGTATTTTCGAGAGCAAACCTGGACTTGAGCTGTCTGAATTCTGAACCATGAAGCTGAATACAGAACAACTCCAGTGCTAGTAACAAAACAATTTATTCTCAAGAAAGAACAAATTGCAATCTCTTCTCTCCAGGGATTGTATTTCAAATTTTTTGCTAAAATCATTTTTTTTATTCTGGTATCTTTTCTTCTTACCCACTCATCTCAGGTGATATGGTGTGAACAAAGAGTATAATTAAAAACTAAAAAGAGAGGGGTGGACTATTCCCTAATTAATTTCATCTTCAAATGACTCTGTGATACTGGCTTTTGAGCTGGACACTGAGCACCACATCCACACGGATGACCAATAGTTTTAATTGATTCCTGAAAATGTGACCACTTGGCTCAGAAAAGGTAAAACACACACCTCTATATGTTTGCACTTTTTCTCTCTGGTGGTCAGCTGCTGACACTGACACAGCCCAAAGGAGAATGACACCGCCCAGCTACCCACTGGCTGCAGGCTACACCCCAAATAAAGACCCTGGGTAACAAAGGCAAGAAATCCAAGCCTTGGTCCGGGGGAAGCTCCCAATCAGGCATAGAGCATGACAAGCTTCAGATTCTGTGTGATAACAAAGCAGCTTGGAGGCCTCATTTCCTCTTTACTACCACAAAGAATAAGTGTGCACAGTGATAAGGGCAAAGACTTTACACCTGGAAAACCTTGTTTGAACACCAGCTACCTCTTTTCAGCTGTGTGACTTCAACAAGTTATCGTACCTCTCTCCAACCCTTAAATCTCATAATCTAATAAAGAGAGTAATTTCTCCTTACGGGGCTGTTGTGAGTTTAATGAGATAATGATTAACACAATGCCTGGCCTGTAGTAAGCAGTAAATAAGAACCATATTCATTACTATTCAAATTATACTAGGTTTTCCAAATAAGCTTTGTAATATATCACCTTCATTTTTATTTTATTCATATCCCCCAAAGCCTAAACCAAGTAATTTCTACCATTCTTTAAAAGCAAAACAAATCTAAAGACCAAAAACTTCACATTTAATTAAGTAGCAAAGATGAAATTATTTGTTTTCAATCTTTTTAATACCTCACCTCTTCCAGGAGTAAATTCAAATCGAATATCATTGAGTTCTTTTTTGGAATTCCTATGAAAGAAAACAGAATGAGTAAAATAGGAATTTCTGAATTTATACATGCAGAGTCTGCCAACATATACTAGAAACACTGTGCCTCAGACAGACTGTCCTGTTTCCATAGATCAGACGATGAGTGGTGAATGTGCTCACAGCGAAGTGCTCAGAGCCAGACTCACCATCTCACTGTCCTGCACAGTGAATCTGTGTCCCCCAATGATCAATATAAATATCTCATGCTCTTCAGGAGAGTCTTAAATGCCCACTCCATCCTTATTCCCAGTAAGATGATGATACAGTTTGAATGAGTCCCACAAAGTTCCTGTGATGGAAACATAATCCTCAATCCAAGACTGGAGAGGTGGGCCTTGTTGTCTGTCTGTTTTTGAGACAGGGTTTCACTACATTGTCAGACTGGCCCTGCACTCACTATGTATGCAGGCTGGCCTCCAACTTGCAAGAATCCTTCTGCCTCAGCTTCCCAAGTGCTGGTATTACTCCCAAGGGCTGGGATTCATAGATGTGGGCCACCATGCCTGGCTCTGATGTGGCACTTTTAAGAAGTGATTAGGTCATGAGTAGACTAATGCCACTGGGCGAGTTTCTCCTAAAACTGAATTTGGCCACCTCTTGCTCTTCTGTCATGAGACAAGCAAGTACAAGGCCCTCGCCAGAAGTAGGCCCATAAACTTTGGACCCACCAACTCCTCGAACCGTAAGAAACAATTCTCTGTTCTCAATAATGACCCGGTCTCAGGTATTCTGTTTTAGCAACACAAAAGGAACTAGGACAGATGATCCCGTAAAACTGAGTAGCCAGGCACTGTGGCACAAACTTGTAATCCAGGCACTGAAGGAGGCTGAGGCATGAAGATATCAAGTTCTAGTCACACCAGGGCAACTTATCAAGATTCTGTCTCAAAAATCAAAAGGACTGGACCCCCAGTATTGGGCAAAAATCTCTACAAGCACAAGAAAGTGTAATTAAAATGATATAGCAATGTTTTCCATCCTTATCCCCACTAACTGGGATAGTTCCTTGCCTATCTGTGATGATCAGCCAAGGTAGACTCATGAAACATATGCTATTTCCTCAGATTCTGCAGAATTCAGAAAAGAACACAGGAAATTGGAAAGATAAAGGGAAATTTTGGAGATAACTTTTAGATGGGATTGGGTATGCAGAAGGGATGGCAAAAGTATTGGGCCCATGTTAGCATCAGAGATAAACCACAACTCCAGTAATTCAAACACGACTGATGAGGTAGTTACAGTACAGCTATCACCACAAGCATGTACTGAAATTAACCAGCTTCCCTAGAAATTCTGGTTGAAGGTGGAAGATTATGTCCAAAAGAAGACATGCCTGATTACTTAAGACCCAAATCCATTTTATCTATACAAACTACAGGGCTTGGGTCTATTTGACAAATAAAATACTTGACCATGTCACTGAAAATGCGGTTAAAATTGAATTACTCATCTCAAACATAAGCTGCCCTCGGTGTGATTTTCTCTGGCAATGCCTTCTCTCTATACTGACGCATAAAGACTTGCATTAAGCGTGTGTACCAACTAAACTTAGCTTTCAGCTGTGTAAAAAGACACTACAAATCAACATCCAGCTTAGATCTGATTTTTGAAGGAGTCACTGAACTTCCTCGGTGAGAAAAAGAATCCAGCCTTCTATTTTCATGAACAGTCTACAACACTGCTCATTAAAAACTACTCTCCCCAGGAAAGGAAACTGCATCACTTAAAAACATCTTCACCTTCCTGCAACGCACATGTATTACCTGCTACAAGACCTCAAAACAAATTTCTTTAAAGAGACAACAATTATTTATATATGTATAATCAAAATACAGTAAGATTACTGAAGTATCCTGTTAATTCAGAACTATTTAAGATGAGACCAGCTTTATGGAGTAGATTCCTGTGAAAGGAAGTAACCAAATTTGCTTTCTTCACATTTATGGCATAATTTCACTGCTCCCAGTGCTAAGACCAAAAGCTTCTCAAAACAGCTCTCACTACCTCAATCTCTAATACTGACCTTACTGAGGTGACAACTAGGAATTCACATGTGGAGTAGGGGACTGGTCAATAGTAATTCAGTGAGACGCTTTTTCCTATATGTTAGGAATAGTTAAAGAAGGCCTGGACTACATTGCATGGCGCCATTTTTAATTTTTTCAAATGCATTTATGAGTAGAGAGAGAAGTAAACGGATTAATACAGCAACGATAGCTATTCTGACAAGAGATTCTAGAATCCTAATCCAAGTACATACTAGCATGGGTTAGAGGCCTGTGATGGTTAATCCTGACTGTTGACTGGCTTCAGATTCCTGAAGAGACTAGTAGAACACTGTGGGTACTTTGGGAGCATGAACTTAGGGACCGTATTTGGGGTCCCTGCCTCTTTCCCTCTTGCTTCCTGGCAGCCACGAAGGAAGCAGCCGTGCTCTACTCTGTCCTTCTGCCAGGATGTTCCTGCCTTGGAGCCAAGGAACGACACCCTAGAAACTGGGAGCCAATACAAACCTCTCCTCAAGACTTCTCCATATGCTCCCACCAAGAACCAACTATTAACAGTATTTGCCATAAAACAGAGAAAGTACCAAAAGTATATTCAGAAGTTTTTCTTTTCATCTTTATTTGATCCATCAAAATCACACACCCAGTCAGTCCTCTCTTGAGTTAGCTGGCCCCGGAGTCCATGATGCTTGTGTGGTCACATCACAAGCCTGGTTTTCTGAGAACTCATCTGGTGCTGCTATCCATTCAGAACTGCTCCTCATCTACAGACCATACTGCACAAACCAGGCTAGCGATGCCACAGAAGTACACACCAGTCACTAACAGGACACGTGGACCAGTCAGTCACAGCACGTGTTAACAGCCAAGTGCTCACGCTGTTGCTATTATTTCTGAGAAAAACAATATACCTGGGAACAAATGACCACTAATGCTCGGGACACACAGAATCCTATCCAGTTACTCTCAGGCACAGACTATTACAACTTCTGCAAAGCACTCAGAAAGCACTTACCTTAATCTTAGTACCAGACTGATAGGGACTTTGTTTTCTTGCGAACCTGCTCCCGAAGACAGGGCCTAAAAATGCATTAAAAGTATAAAGTCATTGCACGGAACATGAAGCATAGAGATGACCAACAGTCATCTACAGAACAATCATCTACTTGGCAGCAATTTCCCTCCTCTCCAGCAGAGGTCACCATCTCTCTGAGACAGTCTCTGTCATGGGAGACAGGCACTCAAGTAGCAATAAAAGCTGAAGGTCAGCTTGCATCTCAAACCCAGAAGAAATTCCACAGATACACACATTTACATTTTGTGTTTTTTTCAGACCCTATTCTCCTGTACAAGCGTAAAAAACTAGTTAGAAGCTAAGTTTCTAACTATAAAAAAATCAGCCAGAGCTGGGCATGGTGGTGCATGCCTGTAATCCCAGCACTCAGGAGGCTGAGGCAGGAGGATTCTTCCAAGTTTGAGGCCAGCCTAGAATAGAGAGTGAGACCCTGTCTCGAAAACAATCTCCCCCAACAATATCTTCTTTGTGGCAATACATAAGGTAGGACCTAAACCAGCTGCTCCCCAGGAATCTACTTAACCCAAGGTTCTACACCTTTTCATGGCTAACCCAAGTCTCTCTGAAAACCATGTAGCTATCTTTTGCTTACTGAAGGACACATCATCTATTTCAAATTATTATAAAATTAATACAATTTTTTTTTTTGCCAGGCACAGTAATATATGCCTGTAATCCCAGGCACTTGGGAGGCTAAGGCAGGAGGATGGTAAGTTTGAGGCCAGTATGGGCAACTGAGTAAGACCCTGTGTCAAAATGAAAAATAAAAAGGGATGGGAGTGCATCTCAGTGGCAGAGCACCTGGCTAGCATGTTTAAGGCCTTGTGTTCAATCCCCAGCCCTGGGGGAAAAAAGTCTTTCCATCCTCCTTCATTAAGACAACCATATTTTTCCCATTTGAGAGCAGAAATGGAAAGCCTGGGGGATGAACAGGTTAAATGAAATCACTGCCATGACTAACTAGAAGTGCTCAGAGCAGCAGGTTCTAAACACAAAAGATGCAAACGCCTAGGTGCAAAAGGAAAATCAGAACTTCTACTTCCTTTAATCTAAAATGATAGAAAAAGTGAACCTTCCAATATTTAATAAATAAACTGAAACTGAACTCTTATGTTAGGCACGTGGCATAAGGTCACAGGTTCTATTTAGGATCAGAGGTTTCTTGAGGGAAACATGGAAATTCACAGCAAGCTGCGGTACACAGTGAGGCCTCATGCACTCAGCTGCTTTCAGCACACTGAAACTGAATGAAATTTGTATGTTCTGGACTGTGTGTGTGGATTACACTATGCAGTTTTGACAAAATCAACTCTCACAAAATTGACTAATATCTTAAAAGAGTAATTCAGAGAGACCATGGACTGGAGAAAGTATTAATAAACAATCCAACATAAGTGAGCAAGCAGAAAACAGTAGAGCAGACGATTCTCCTCCTCACAGGACGAACTCCATCAGTTGCATTCTAAAGCTAAATTTAACAATGATTTAACATAGAGCTCACAAGTAATTAGCCAAAACTTTCTGGTATTTAAATGTTTCATCACTAACTTATTTTGTTGCTTAAAAACCTCGGTGACCAAGTAAGCACAAGGCCCTGAGTTCGATTCCCAGTATGAAAAAAAAAAAAAACCCTTGGTGAATTTTTTGTGTATCTCTTAGCTGCTCATATGTAAAACTATGAAGACAGAATTTATAACATGTTTCAAAATCTATGGAGACACCACCCTAAGGACTGTGTTCCCATTAACATTTGCTTGTCTCATCTCCCCACGAGGCAACCACGGGAGCACATTCCCACTCTACCTGAGCTGATTTTGCTGGCTCTGCAGGGGCCGGAAGTGAGACTTGAGCTGGCTGTGGAGGCATCTGCCCAGCTGGCTGAGGTAGAGGAGCAGAAATCTGTTCTGGAACTTGGAGCAAAGTACCCATGGGATCAGCTGTTGAAAAGAGCTGTAACAAAACCACACACACAGTGCTGTTGAAGAGGAAAGGGAGACTTGCGTAGAGCCTACAGGGTGACATTTGCACAGTACATTTCTGTCATATATATGGGTGCCTCAGTTCACAAACTCAATTTGTTCTATAATTTTGGAAAAGATGGCCACGTCTGTGCTTGTGTGGGAAAGATGGCCACGGTCATGTTTGTCACCCAGTGTAGAGCATGTAAACAAAAACGGAATTTGCCAAAGGCTTCTGTTAGCAAAACAAATTGGTTGCAAACAAAGTATTTGTGAATCGAGGTACCACTGTATTGGCTTATTACCACTTCTCTGAATATATTCCAAAGGAAGTAAAATATTTCTAGGGCTTTACAACCTCTTAACAAATTTTGAGGTTTATTTATATCCATTAAAATTTGTCTATTTTAAATGCATAAATTACTTTCCCACAATTTATAGAACCCTTTAAGCCAGCCAGGCATGGGACACACACCTGTAATCCCAGTACTAGGGCAGCTGAGGCAGGAAGACTGCCAAGTGTTCAAGTCCAGCCTGGGCTATACAGTGAGTTCAAGGCCAGACTGAAGCGAGACTGTCTTAAGTTAAGAGAGGAAAGATTTATTTAGCTCCCAGTTTTTAGAGGTTTCAGTTCACTGCTGGCTGACGCCAAGGCAGGGTGGATGGTAGAGGGGCATTTCAGAGGAGAAACAGCTCATGGTGGGCAGAAGAAAGCAAAAGTGAGCAAGGAACAAGCCCCTTTCTGTCCCCTGTATCTTATCTAGGCTACCCGCCTTTAGAGTGAATAGCACTCACACCCTTAACGCCAGCGCCCTTAATCCTACCATTGCACCATGAATCACTCCTAGCATTACACACTCTAGATCCAGCCACCTCTGAAAAAGCCCACCTATGACCACATGAGGCTCTGGAGGACATCTAGACACAAACCCACAACAAAGACCCTTTTTCACAAAACAAAACAAACAAACAAAAAAAGACCTTTCAGCAGTTGGGTCTACTGAGAGGTGACTGGGCCATGACTACTCATGTGAAGGGATTAATGGTGACCTTGCAGGAGTGGATTCGCTCCCATGAGAGCAGGTTGTTTTTACAGAGAACCTGGAACCTGCTGATCTTTGCTTTCTCTCTTGCCCTGTGACCTCTCTCACATGAGCTCCTACCACATGATGCCATCTGCTATGGTATAAGACAGACAACAGGCCCTCACCAGAGGCTGACCAGACGTGGCCACCCCATCTTAGGCCTGTAGACTTTCAGACTCTAGAATTGTGAGCTAAATAAATCTCTTCTTAAAGAGAAGTAACTATCTAGCTTCAGGTATTTTGTTGGGCTAAGATATGTGAGGCTTTCACTTGTAAAAAAAAAAAAAAAATTAAGCAATGGCGCCTTAGTATATCTTGAAATGCATTTCAAAACAGATATGAAGCTTTGTAACTAACAGACATTATATATATTATTTTCTATGTTTTCAAATATTTCATAAATTTTAATGATGTAATTTTGATGAAAACCTTGATATTGAGAATGGAAAACAAGTTAATACAACTCAAAATTATAAGCAAGTGGGAAAAACATCAATGGTGAAAATTTAAGACTTGTTAGATAAAAAAGGCAGTAACAGAGAACAACTAGCTGATATTACATAAGTAAAATCCAGGAGACTGGGGAAAAAAAGTTTGTGACTTCATACACAAAAGGAAGTAAAAAATTACTCATTGAAGCCAGGCATATTGGCACATGCCTAAAATCCCAGCACAGTGGAAGGCTGAGGCAGGAAGATCACAAGTTCAAGCTCAACCTGGGCAACTTAGTGAGACTCTGCCTCACAATAAAAAAAGAGCTGGGGATGTAGCTCAGTGCAAAAGCCCTGAGTTCAGTCCCCAGCATGAGGGGGGGGAAAATGATACTCATTTTTTGGTTCTAGATTTTGATAGCAAAATAATCCTTTAAGACTAGTTTTGAAAATGTTAATATAATTATTAGTGTTATTTTTAAAAGTTAGTTTTCAATTGTATGCACATATATTGCACATACGTATTTCTATTAAAGACAAAAAGAATACATAAAGCAAGGTACTAAGAGCATGTACAGAAGCTAGAATATTAGCACAGTACACTGTTGGTAGAAATGTAAAATGGTGTGGCTGTTCCTCAAAAAAGTAAGTACAGAATTAATATATTACCAGCAATTCCACTTCTAGGAATGTGAAGTCAGAGTCTTGAACAAATATCTAGACAACCACGTTTATAGCACCCTTATACAAACAGACAAAGACAGAAGCAATTCACATGTTCATTGACAGATGAAGAAACAGAATTTGGTAATGTGTTGTGTGTGTGCATGTGTGTGATGAAACTACTCAGCATTGAAATGGAAGAAGGTTCTGATATGCCACAACGTGGGTGAGCCCTGATGTCATTGTGCTAGGGGAAATAAACCAGTCAGAACAGGACAACTGCTGTGTGATTCCACTTACATGAAGTACAGCAAGTAGCCAAAATTAAAGAGAAAGTGGAAGGGCGGGTGCCAGGGCATAGGTGTGGGAGGAAATGGAGAATTACTATTCAATGTAGAGAGAATTAGTTTGGAAAGATGGAAAAATTCTGGAGATAGTGGTGGTGGCTGCATTACAGCATGAATGTATCTAATGCCACTGAACTGAAAATGATTAAGATAGTAAATTTATGTTATGTAAATTTTATCATAAATTAAAAGTAATGTAATGAACATCCAATAATTCACATGAAGATGATATTTAGGGAAAGGCACAAGGAGAAAGCTAAAAAGAAAAACGTGGGATAATCTAAAATACTTTCTCATTCAATTTCTGAGAAATTAGTCAATAGTATGTTAAATTAGAAGTAATCTAAAGTCTCATTTTAAAACAACAGAAGTTGTTTCTTGCACGTACTTCAAGATTATCTCTGACCAACAGGGGCTAATAAACTCAGCATGCCCCTCATTCACGGACACAGGTCCTGGTGGCAGGGTTAAGGAAATGCAAGGAAAATCAGTGACTCTTCCAACCTCTAACTGGCCAAAAGAACTGATATGGCCACACATAATTTTCTAAGGGTCAGGGAAATATAATTCTATCACGTACCAAGAAGAGCCAGAAATATTAACAAACAGTAGTTCTAATATAAATCTGTTGGACACTAGTCTATTAATAGTCAAGGTACAGAATTTTAAGTCTTAATAGATTTCTACCTATACAAATTATGTACGTAATACTGTATACAAATTGTGTACTATGTAAACAAATGAGGGGAAAAAATTGTTTGAGAGCCTTTAAACCAACACTGAGCTAAGAGTGAAAGGAGATCAGTAAAACACACTTCTGAGTGTGTCTGGGTGGGTAATGGAGGCCTGGGCTTGAATGCTACATATGGTCCCTTCCCTCTTTGTTCCCTTGCTCATCTTCCCACCTCCCATGAGCTAAGCATCTTTGCTCCACCCACCCCTCAGCCATAATGGTTCTACCCTGGAGCCAGCTGGCCATGGACTGAATTCCCTGAGAACATGAGCCAATTAAATGTCTCCTTTAAGTTGTAGGTGTCAGATATTGTGTCTCAGGACAAGAAAGCTGGCCAATACATGGACTAACCGGGTTCTGTTTAGTGGGATTTCCTATCACATTGAAACAGTAAGGATGGAAAACAGAATCTGTTTCAGAAAAAAGGCTGAAAAACACTTGAAAAAGGAAAAGTAGCAATATGACAAATTCCTGGGCATATCAATGCAAAAAGACAACCATTCACATCAAGCAGCCCAAGTGAAAAAAGCAACTCATAAAGTTAAAGAAAGAAGGAAGAATATTTGGGCCCTTTATCCAACTTTTACAACTTAGCTAATACAAAGTTTCATTCCCATTTAGGCCTCACACACATACACACACACACACACACAAACACACACACACAAAACGTGCTTAGAATTAAAACAAAAATAAAACAAAAGCATACATGTTTTTGTAGAATTAGCAAGGATTCAATAATCTTGCTTACCTCAGAATTTGATAATGATTCTTTCACCCGGGGAGACTAAAAGAAATTTAAAAAAAGATGCTCCATTAACTCAGAACTTAGGTTACTTATCGTCAGTTCCAAGTAACTGCAAGCAATGTTTAATGCAAATCAACTTATTTCATTCTGATTCAGGACTCTCATAATCAACTTGCAAATTTTCTGAAAAAAGAAAATTGTCAAAATACTGTATTTTTTTGCCCAAGTAGCCTGTAATGAAATGTATCAATATATATATATCATATTTAAAAATTCTCAACTTCAGCTATATAAGCAAACATGATAACAGTTCTCGGCTATACAAGCGAACATGTTTGTAACAGTTCTGACAGTAGGGAAGACAAATTGCAAGTAAAATTCTTTCTACTAATCATGATTATATTATGTACCTAATATCAGATCAAACCTAAATCTTCAAGCTAATTATCCAACATATTTTCAAAGCACAGTAACTCTGATCATGGGCTTAAATGGAAGAAAAGCCTTGAGCCAAAACTGAAGAACAATGATCTGAATGATGCATTTGAAGAATCTACTATGTAAAAAAGTCAACTGGGTTATAGAATAGTAATTACTAGAAGCTGGGAGACAGTGGGTGCTTACCTAACTAACAGGCACCCAAACAATTAGATAAAAGTTGTAGTGTTCCACAGCAGTGGTCCTCAACCATTTGATACCAGGGACTGGTTTCATGAGAGACAATTTTTTCACAGAGTGGGTAGAAAAGTGATGGTAGTTTCAGGATATTTCAAGTTCATTACATCTATTGTGCACTTTAGTCCTATTATTATTACACTGTGATATATAATGAAGTAATTATACAACTCATCATAATGCAAAAAGCACTTGCCACTTACTGGCAGGGTTTTGGTATGAGTTTGCAAATAATTGATTTACTATGGTCTTTGCACAATGAAACCTCCCTGCTAATGTTAATCTGAATTTGCAACCACTCCCCAGTGCTAGCATCACCACTTCAGCAGCACTTTGGATCATCAGGCATTAGATTCTCACAAGGAGTACACAGTCTAGACCCCTCAGATGCACAGTTCACAGTAGGGTTGGCACTCTTGTGAAAATCTAATGCTACTGCTTATCTGACAGGAGGCAGAGCTCAGGTAGTAATGTGAATGATGGGGAGCAGGTGAAACAGATCAAACTTCCCTTATTCACCCACCTCTCACCTCCTGCTGTGTAACTTGACTCCTAACATGCCACAGACAGGTACCATGGGGAACCCTATTCCACAGAACAGTGGGATGAATACAGTTCAAAATAACCAAATAAATTTTTTATTTATCACTACAAGAGAGAAGCCGGAAGTCTCCAACAACAAAATAATGATGATAGAAATGTTAATTGCCCTGATCTGAGCAGTAATTAGAGTATATATGTATTGAAATATTGCACTGTACCCTATAAACATATGCACTTATTATGTATTAATCAAAATATTTAAGAAGAAATGTTTAAGGTGTTTAAGGAAACAAATCTTAACTACCCTGATTTGATCTTTTCATATTGAATACATGTATCTAATCACCACACTGTAACCTATAAATTTGTACAATTAAAATAAGCAATGTTTAAAAAGTAAGGGAAAAAAGGTCTATTCCCATACCCTTGTTGCTAGGTATTTGGAGATTGGTACATAAATGTGGGTAAAATAAAGAATATTAAGAATGGGTACAGGAAAAAAATTAATATGTTAATACAAAATAAAGTCTCAAGTACCTGGTCTAAACCAAGATTAATCTGAAAACGACTGATATGATCTACCATATGAAAATCTAAGCTAAAAAAAAAAAAAGAATTAAAAAAAATCTAAGCTGGATTTATTTGGTAAATCATAACGTCTTGTAGTAATTCTGGATCCAGATACTAGTTTAAAAAAAACACCTCTAAACAAATGCAAACAACTATGAATTTAGTCGGACTACTTAAAAGGTCACCTAAGGTTTTTACATCTTTCATTATCATTTTTTTTAACATTTTAAAACAAGAGTTTAAAAAATAAATAAATAAAACAAGAGTTTATTAAGGGAAGTTTCAACAGTAAACAAAAGTTAAAAAAATAAATGAAGCCCCAAATACACATGTCTGCTTCAAGAGAACAGTCAACTCATTGCTAATCTTCTCTGTTGCTCCTCTTTCCTCTGCTACCAGGTTATTCTGAGGTACATCCTCAATATCACATCGCTTCATCTATAAATATAAAAGTATATATCTCAAAAGAAAACAAACCTTAAGAAACCCACACCACCACCATCACATGTAAAATTAATCATTTTATTAAGGAGAATCAAGGTTCGGGAAGGTTCAGATAATAGCTAATGTATCATGGCAAGTGATCAGACCAAAACCTTTTTGAAAAATTCTGTATTTACAAATTTTGAATTTTCTTTGTGGCTTTTTTATTCTTGCAAAAAAGGTTCTACAATAAAAACAATACCCAGAAAAGCAGTATAATCTATTCAGATTCACCTATTATTAACCTTTTTTACCCTTCAATTCTGAGTAGTCATTTTCTCTCTTCTTCCAAAAATTTATACTGAAACACGTGTTTCCTGCACCATTTGGAAATAAGCTGCATATATCATGCCCATTTATCACTAAATAGAAAAAATATTTCCTTAGATTTTTTTTTTTTACATAATCACACCACAGTTATAAGTCTCAGTAAATGTAACAATGACATAAAATCTTTGTCTAATTAATGGTCTATCATCCAATGATCAGTTAGTTTTTTTTCTAGCCTCATGTCTTTTCTCCAGTATAGGATGCAGTCTAGCATCATGTGTGAGTTAGCTGTCATGTCTCTTTATAAAAATTTTAAAATCTGGAACATCAACAGTTTTGGAAAATGTATGGATGGAGATGTAGCTCAGTGGTAGAGCACTTACCTAGCATACAAGTGCTTTGAACACACTTAGACCAATGTTCTTGTCACTTTCTTGAGCAGTGCTGAAGTCCTCTTTTGTGTCTTTACAAAAATATGATTTGTCCTGCTGCCAAGAGCCATTCAACAGAAATGCAGGCTTGTGAAAACATTATACAGTGTGTCCTCATCCATTTTATTCACTGGATCTGGCACTGCATGACTTCTGATTCTTCCCCCAAATCAGAATGATCACGGAAGGTACATACTTCAAATAGATTCAGGACATCAAAGCAGCTATAACAGTGCAACTAAAGACACTTACAAAAAAGACTTCCAGAACTACTTGAAAAATGGCAGGAATGATGGAATAAGTGTGTTCAAAGCAAAGTGGAATGTTTTGAGGGCTACTAATGGCACTGTGTCTTTTACTGTAGTAAACAATTTTTAATTTAAACATTCACTGTATTTTCTGATCACACCT
This sequence comes from Hystrix cristata, assembly GCA_004026905.1. NCBI lineage: Eukaryota > Metazoa > Chordata > Mammalia > Rodentia > Hystricidae > Hystrix > Hystrix cristata. The sequence continues at coordinate 2,297 of PVJO010022304.1, read as the reverse complement.
CACACATGAGAGGCCCTACAAACAACCTGCAGAGCTATGAGGCGGGTATAATAACGCCTATTCCCATACTCTATTCGACAGAATTTTTGCAGGTGGAGTCTGTCAGATGCTTTTTCATAATTAGGCTTATATGAATTTGCAGCTAGAAATCTATACAATGTTATGTCCTTCCTCAGGTATGAACTATTCATCTGCCCCTCACTGGTGAGATTACTTTTAATCACTTGGTCAAGGACCTTTCCAAATCCTCTAGTACAGTGATGACCACCATTTCAGAGACAAAGTGCCAAACTGCAAGCCAAAAATGCCAACACTGCAATCAAATCTGAATATTGAGGTTTTAGTTTAGAAAAAACAACTCTACATCAACATCTTTCATCTTAAAAGAAAAACACAATAACACTTGTGCCATAGGTTCACCGCTGCTGCTCTAGTACATATTCACTGCCTTTCCGTCTTATAGCTAATAGGTAATCTGTGGAGAGACACTTTGAGACACTGGAAGCATGGAAGCAAGAAGATGGTAGAAAAATATCTTAAAATGCTGACAGAATTATACATGACATGTTTCAAAATAATTAAGAGTATAACATTCACAACGCATAGATATGTGTGATGACTGAGGAGACAGGTACCTACTACCCAGATTTGATCATTACATACTGTACACATGTATCAAATTACTGCACTGTACCCATAAAGATGTGCAAATATTCCATCAGTAAAAATACATATTTTTAAGTCACAATTAGGTAAGAATGATTCCACTGATAAGTGAAGCTTTTACTGGAGTGCACAGAAGAAATGCACTAGTATTTTTTTAAAAGTTATTTTAAATGTGATAATCCCACACAAGTTTAATTAATGAAAACCTAGAAATGATCTAATTATAACTCAATAACGAAATAATTTTAAAAATTAGCATATAATAAAAAAAGGCAAGATTAAATTTAAAAAGAAACACTTTACAAAGACATTTGTCTTTTCACATATATGGTACTTGCTTCCACAGTTAATTGGAAGGTCTCTGAGGGCAAAAATTACACCCGTATTTGATATCTCTTAAAATCCTACAAGAATAACTGACGCACAATAGAACAGCAAATATTTATTGATTGGGGGATGCCCACAGAAAGAAAAAGGCTCTCAATCTGGAACTCTACAACCTGCAAACACATTTCTTCAAAACAAAGGTGAATGAGAGATTTTTCTGACAAGGGCTTTAATTTTACCATTCTTTTCTTGGGCAATGTGTACTTGGCCATTACTCCTATCCAGTGTATTCTTCATCTCAGACATAGTTTTCATCTCTGGACTTTTTGTACACTCTAAATATAACCATATCCGAACAGATGTGTCCAGCCTATTTTCCATGTAAATTAACTGGGCTCCTATGCACAAGTTGTTCGAAGATACTTGATCAGTAATATTTTTATTCTTTATATTTTAGCTAGTTAACATATAAATGAGAACCACAGAAAATTCTAGCTAAAGAATACAGATGAACAAAACCTACCCTGAGTTGTGAAATGGCAGCTTTGCCTTCCTCACTTTCTTCATCAAATTCATCATCACTCCACTCCCAGCCTCCATCCTCTGTCTTATGAAGACGACCACTGGAACCTGGAACTCGCCGAACCTGCTCATAAGGAAGAGACGTGGGTTATGGTGGTCTATGCTTACTAAATAGGAAACTCAGTCACAATGCTCTCCTTTTCTATCACTTTAGTCCATTAGTTGGGTAACTATTTTGCTCCTAAGTGTTCCCATCCCTCATGGGCTCTCTACTCACAATCTCTGCTGCGTTTAGTCAGAACATTCTACACTCTGAAGCCAAACAACGTAAAATATTTATAGGAAGTCACAAATGAAATCTGGCTGTTTTAATGTCTTGAGGCATTTAAGGAAATGAAAGAGAGGAAAAGAGAGAGAGAAGGTTTGAACCTCCAAATAAACTCAGGATAGTCTGTTCTTCTCTCTTTAATTTTTACATCAAAATTATACTTGCACACAGTTTCAATAGTATTAGAGCTGTGAGTATTTTGTTAAGAAAACAGCAATATCCTAACCTCCACCTTCTTCCCCACAGGCAACCACTTGTAACTCATTATAACTTATTCTTTTGGAATTTGTATCGATCCCTCTAATGTGTGCATAACCTTACTCCTTGATTTTTGTTTTGTTTTAGGAATTATCTATGGAACTCCTCGACTATAGAAGAAGAGAATGTGATGTTACTGTCATTTGCTAATATACTGTAATTCTGGTTAGATCAATATTTGCTATTTACATAGCAC
>PVJO010022303.1:0-28411 GCA_004026905.1 Hystrix cristata | reverse complement strand
TCTGATCAGAGGAGGCCAAGAAGATATATAAATCATTCAATAGGGGATCACGGCGTTAATCCTGGAACAGAAAAACACATTGTTTGTAAAAGTTAGTTAAAACCTGTATTACTTACTGTTCAGTAGAGCAGGACAATCAATACGAAATACATATGTAATCAAGCAAGGGATTTATGAGGTGGGTTCACAGGATCAGAAGGGGAAAAGTCCCAATGGTTTCCGTGGGATTAGATGTGGAAGAATTCAAAATGGTGGTCCGCCTGCTGGAGAAATGGAGGAACAAGTAGTAGTCTATGTTCAAAGGCCTGGAAGTTCAAAATAGAGTTACCAGGGTGAGTGTGTGTTGGAAACCAGAAGCCTGACAAGTCTGTGTAATTTTAAACATAAAGAAACTGGAGAGCACTGTGCAAACGCTACACTAAACACCAAAGCTCCTAGATAAATGAGAAACACTTCCGTCTTCTTTCTAGGGTTATTGCTTCTAGGCTGCAAGCCTATTGGTTGGTGCCATCTCCATCCGGGGTGGGTCTTCCCCCTCATTGGCTGGCCTACATGTCAATCATTGAGAGACTCACAGTTGTACTGATCTGCTGGGCGGTTCTAGAAGTCCACGTTCTTTATATAACAGCATCACAATGAAGTTCCTATCTTAATTTTGATGAATGTTTCAGAGCTGCCTAGATTTTTACCTTAAGGAAAACTGGGAATAGGTTCACAGATGGCTTCTTTGTTTTGTTTTAGCAATATTTTTATTCATCTAAAATTATTTTAAAATCGTGTTTGGTTTTGAAAAGTTTCTACTATGCTCCATCCTGCTCCAAAATCAATATAGTAAGCTCTTCATGCTTCTGAAAATCGATTCTCTTCCCAGGGATACTTATTTTCAGTCTTTGCACACATACTGGACTGATGTTAAATTAAATCATTTGGATAGGATCAGAGAGTATTGGGAATTAAAATGTACTAAAAAAGATTCCTTCTCCCACAACAAAGATTGCACAAATGTCTTATTTTCTCACCAGTTTAAATAAACAACAAATCCTTAAAAAGAGACCTAAACAAAGAAAAAGAATTAATGTGTCATGTACATACACCAACTCCCCATGATGAATGTAATCATGATATACTATTGTATGTAGTAATAAAAATAAAAATTAAAGCAGAAATAGTTAAACGAATTAGGAAAAAAAAACTTTAAAATGTCGATCAACCAATGAGATATTAGTACGCTGCCTTGCAAATAAATAATTAGGTGATGTTAATTTTTTTTTTTTTTTTCTTTTCACTAGCTACAGTGGTGCTTTAAAAATTCACATTTGGGCACTCTGGGTGAAATTCTTCTCGGGTTCCTTTCTTTTTACAAGAATCACCATCCTTCATGGAGAAAATTGTCACTGGTCTCAGTTCCTGCAGAGATAAGAGTTTACACAATCTCAGGACAATCCAAAGATAGAATGGCTCTTGTCTGCCTTTCATGTTTTCAGAGTTCAGCAGCCTGGCTGGGACAAGAGAAAATAAGACTGGGAGGTGATTCCATCGAATGCTTTGGGACCTTGCAACCTGTGGGCTTCTCCGTTGTGCACTTTTATTCACTGTCTAAACATTTATTTGTCATCTTGGCTTTCAATACAGCTGTCCAGAAACTAACAGAAAATTGACTATTTCCCTCATTTGGACTGTTTCTTACAACGGTTCTTTTTTTTTTTTTTTTTTTTCCTTGTGCCATTATTTCTTTGAATTATTATTAGTGCAGTTATTGCTATTTTCCACAGAGAATAAAACATGGATGTTGCCTGGCTTGCAATGTGTCAGCAATTTTTTTTTTTCCATTTTGCAGAAATGGTATGAGAGGAAAATACATTTGATAGATATCATGGTTTGAATTTCTCCAGGTTAGGGAGAAGCTGCACAGTGGTGTCTCGGCCTGCTGGACAGAGGCAGCAAACAGAGCATGTCAGATATGCATTCAGAAAGACAGACGTTCAACAGTTTGCAGAAGACGGAATTGCAGAGATACGATGTTCCAAAGTGATGAGACTCAAGGCATTGATCCTGAGCTACACACCCATCTCATCTATCTATCTATCTATCTACTATCTATCTAACACACTATCTATCATCTATCTATCTACTATCTATCTATCCATCACTATCTATGTATCTATGTATCTATGTATCTTTCTTTCTATCTATCTATCTATCTCTCTATCTATCTATCCATCATTATCTATCTATGTATCTATGTATCTATCTTTCTTTCTGTCTATCTATCTATCTATCTATCTACTATCTATCTAACACACTATCTATCATCTATCTATCTACTATCTATCTATCCATCACTATCTATGTATCTATGTATCTATGTATCTTTCTTTCTATCTATCTATCTCTCTATCTATCCATCATTATCTATCTATGTATCTATGTATCTATCTTTCTTTCTGTCTATCTATCTATCTATCTATCTATCTATCTATCTACTATCCATCTATCCATCATTATCTATGTATCTATGTATCTGTCTTTCTATCTATTTAGCTATCTATCTATCTATCTATCATCTATTTATCTATCTATCATCTATCTTCCTACCTATATATTCTATCTATTGTATTCTATCTATCCACCTATGTAATCTGTCTATTAATCTATCTGTCACCTATCTGTCATCTATCTATCTATCTATCTATCTATCTATCTATCTATCTATCTACCTATCTATCTACCTACTCTATTTTATTTTGAGGCAGAGTCTGCCTAAGTTGCCCAGGTTAGGCTTGAGCTTAAGATCTTCCTGCTTCAACCTCCCAGAGTACTGGAATTATAGGCATGTGCCAGGCCTTCTCTGCATTTTGACTTAACAGTATTTTCACACAATGATGGGCTTATTAAAATGCAACTTTGTAATACACTGAGGAGCATGTATATTCCATTACTCCTCTCTCTCCTCATACAGGAGTTAGTCAAGAATTTCTGTTTGGGACTTTTTGGAGAACAATGCAATCATATATACCTGTTTAAAAAAAAAAAAAAAACAAAACAAAACGAAAGAGCTGTTAGTGCAAGCGTATGCTTTGGCAAATATCAGTGATATGCGAACAATCCATGTCTAGACCCTTGACCAGGACAAAGAAAATGTGAGATGGTAAACACAAGTTAAAATTTCACAGATGCTTCCAAAACATTTCAGGCCTGCCAATAAAGGAGGTCACTTGTAGACTTCATTTAATCTCAGACTTTAGGAATATGATTGGAATGTATGCAACCATTAGGTTGTACATGTTGTGAAATAAGGTAATATATGGTGATGGGACTCGGTGGGATTTCCAGGACGCCACCTATATTAAGTTATCCATTTGCCCGTGCTGGGCCCGAACTTGCAACCCTCCTACCTCAATGTGTCCAAATATGGTGATCGCAGATGTGCACCACTACTCCCGGCTCTTTTCTTTCAGTTTAGTAAAATTCCAGGGCCCTAAACACTTGCCCAATTCCATAGTTGTTATGATGAAGAGTGTTATGATTTATTTTTTATTGAACACATCTTATTCAGGATATTCTTTAACAATAAGAAAAACATCCTCCCAGTTAGCAGGAAATGTGAGAAAGTCATTTCCACAAATGGTGTAGATGATGCTGTTTCTTTGGTGGACAATTCTTCCCACAGAAATTTCACCTTCTTTGGTTGGTGTGGTCAAGATTTCTTTCTCTCCCTCCCTCCCTTCCTTCCTCCCTTCCTTCCTTCCTTCCTTCTTCCCTCTCTTTCTCTTTCTTTCTTTCTTTCTTTCTTTCTTTCTTTCTTTCTTTCTTTCTTTCTTTCTTTCTTTCTTTCTTTTTTTCTTGGTTGTTTGAGACAGGCTCTTGCTGTATAGTTAGAATAGCCTTAAACGCATGATGATCCTCCTGCCTCAGCCCCCAAGTTTACTGTTATTTTATGAACTGTAAAAAATTGAGTTCAAAATTAAAGAGAACAAAGTCTGTGTGTAGGATAATGACTTATGAACAGTTTAAGGGAGAGACATCCCCTCATGCATATGCACACACGTATGTATTAGCATACATGTGCATAATTATAGGTGTATATTTATAGGAATCACTAGATCAACGTTTTAAATATGAAAATGAATTGCTCCTCTTGGAAAACTCTCATCTCAAAACCTCAGACTACTAACACATAAAACATTGAGAACAAACTCAGCCTTATCCCCTTTTTCATCGAGGCCTGTGTTTGTTTTCTGTTGCTAATATTACATAGTATTATGATTGGTAACTTACTCATTCTTAGATTTATTTTGGCACAATATTATGACTGGGAATTTATAATCTTGTGATTGGTAACTTACTCATTTTAGGTTTATTTTGGCTTATGTTTCAAGACCTAGTTCTCTCACCTTTTTGCCGGCGGAGTCCTGAGGCGACACAGAATTTCACAAGGTAAGATGCACACAGGGAGCATAAAGAACTCGTGTGTGTGTATCTTCTGGTGTTTTTCCCCCTCTTCCCTTTTTTAAAATTTTTTCCCAGCAGTGCTGGGGATGGAAACCAGGCCTTTGCACCAAGCTACATCTCCAGCCAGTTTTCTGTTTTACTTTGAGACAGGATCTCGCTAAATTGCTCAGGCAGGGCTCCAACATGCCATGCTCCTGCCTCAGCCTCCCAGACTGCTGAGACTTCAGGTCTGCAGCACCACACCGGGCTTCTCTTCTCTTCTCATGAACCCAAATGATTCAGCCATCGTAGCTCCACTTTAATGGCCTTAGCTAACCCTAATTACCTCCTAAGGGCCCCACTTGCAAATTCTCAGTTTCTATTTTTTATCAGTCCATGTTTGTGGTATGTAATGATTGCATTTCCCATGCAGATCTGGTGCATGCACATAACACATCTTAATTTTTTTTTCTATTCCCCTTGCTTACTTCTTCTCCTCCATCTCTTTGTCCCTTTTCCTTTTGTAAAATATCTGTCTACATGTTTCCTCTTACCTGTCTTTTATTTTGCTCTTTATTTATTTATTCATTTTAGGTGTTTTGAGACAGAGTCTCACTCTAATTCAGGCTGACCTTCAACTCATTATGTAGCTGAAGCTGGCTTGGAGCTCACCATGATCCTCCTGACTCAGCCTCCTGAGTGCTGGGATGACAGGCATGTGCCACCAGGCCCGCCTTCTCTTTATTTATACTTTGGATTTCTCATATAAGGAAAAAACCTGTAATATTTAAGCTTGACTGTCTGGTTTATTTCATTTAAATGCATCCATTTTCCTACAAATGACAAAGTGATCAGATCAAGTCTTATCATTCTTTATATCTTGTGGATTATAGTCCAACGCATGCAGCCTTGGAGGATACTCAGACCAGATTCAGAGCAACGATGAGTCTATATTTTCCACGGATCATCTTTATTTTTCTCAAGCATTTTTTTTTCTACTTTGTTCTCTCCAAAGTTGAACCGAACAACACCTCCTCACTATGCAAAAAAAAAAAAAGAAAGAAAAATGTCAACCAATATTGACTCTAAAAACTTTTAAGTGATGCTCCTAAGATTTTTTTTTTTTCTTATTTTGAGAGAGACGTTTTAACACCTCGTCTCGGATTGCTCCTTGAGTTTCACAACCGCTTCTTACACTATCCTGCTGTTTGCAGATTTGGCGTCTTATCCAGGCTCTGAGGGAAGAATTTGGCAGGACACCAAAAAGGAGCCGCAAGACCAAAGATTTATTTGAATTACACGCAGGAAAAATGCACACTCTGTGGGGCAGGAGTGGGCTGGGGAAAAGAGATCATGACTCTGAGGGATTTGGTCGTGTGAAGCATTTAAATTTTAGGGTTTAGGGTGGGATCGAAGAGTCGGTCTAAATTTTGACTTTGCCACTGAGCAGCTCAACTGGGTTCCTCCACAAAGTAGTGGGATTTGTGACCTTCTGTGGCTCTTGCAGGAACCGTCATGGCATCCAGTCTTGGGGATCAAATCGACATGGTGAGTGACGTGGTTGTTAGGGTGGCACTGGCCGAGGGTTGCTGAGCACACACACAGGGCTAGACGTACTGCGTATTAGCTACATTATCTGGTTGTGTTCTCCATTATTGTGTTTGGACCTGGACACCCTGCTGCTAGGTTAACGTTCAAGCCAGAAAATAAATCCAGTCCCAAAACGTGCACTGCAAGTCAGGCCCTCCCTGCTTCCCCCAGCTCCTTCCTTGCTACTTTCCTATCTCATTATGCAAAGTCCATTATACACTTTCGGATGGCATGAGATGTAAAATTTCAATGAGAGTCGCCCGCAGAGAATTGTGATGAATCGGGGCAACGCGTTGTTAATGAAAAGAACCAATGAGAAAGTACACATGGAAATGTGAAAATAACACTTGGATGGCTCAAAATTATTATGCTTTTATACAATTGTTATGGGCAAACCAAATTTAATTTTCCTATTGCAAAATAAAATAAAATAAAAATAGGCTTTGCATTTTCTTAAATGTACTCTCTTTTGCTGGCAGTGCTTACAAGTATTTGGTCAATTTATTTGTCCATTACGGCTTCTGGGAAAAGCCAGCTTTGAGCTGAAAACAAACACAAGGTTTCCTGCATTCACAATGCGACTGTGAAAAGCTCCTATCCAGGTTCAATTCTGGAGGAAAACCCAACATCATTGCAGCTATAAATCAGCCCCGATGAGTACCAATCTGTGTTTTGGTTCGGCCGCAGCACGACAACAGGAATCAAAACATTCTGCCTGAACACACAGATGGAAGATGCACCATCTCATTCCGGAACGCGTTTCTTTCATTAAGGGGAGAAGGAAAGGGAGTCTCGCATTTTGAAGTGGGCTTTATGTTTTCGTCTTATCTCTAAAATTGTGAATTCAAATATTCCCAGGAATCGTGCTACCACTTCTGCACATGTACCTCCAAAATGACAAAGCAGTTTAGAAATAAGGTTTTTTAAAGTTTTGATTGAGTGCTTTTGGGTATGTGTGTGGGAGAGAGAGGGGTAGAGAGTGAAAGAGAGAGAGGGAGGGAGAGAGAGAGAGAGAGAGAGAGGCAGAGAGGAGGCTTATTTCTCACCAGCATACCAAAGATAATATCCTGACTTTCTATTAATTAACTGAATTTTCCCCTGCAGTGAGAGTTTAAAAAAAAAAAAATCACTAGACATAAAAGCAAAGGCTTGTGAAGAAATTATCTTGGTTTCAGGGGCTCTGCCAACTCTAGTGTCTAACATTATAAGAAAGTCAAAGTGTTTTATTGGCCAAGCATGCATGTGTATGGATTTGGGGAGGGAGATGCAAATGGAAGCCAGACATCTTTTGAATTGCAGTGAGAAATGAAGCTTGAGCATATGTTTTAAGATCACCTTGGGAGCCAGCAATAGTAATGTACAGCTATTATTGCACCACTCTGGGAGGCTGAGGCAGGAGGAAACGCTGGGTAATTTAGTGATTTACTTCAGACCGTGTCCCCAAAAAATCTTTCTGAAGAAAGGGCTGGGGACGGAGCTCAGAGTGAAGGTCCTGGTTTCCTTTCCATCCCCAGTAAAGCAACAACAAACAAACACACCTCCTCATGATTCTGCAAGAAGATTTTCTCGTTGCCTCTTAGAAAAATATCCCAGGAGCTCCACGATTTCCAGAACCAGACACGGCGCACACTGCAGCCCAGACACGGTCTCTGTTCATGGTCCTCCAGTCCCTCCTCGTCCTGGTGTCCAGACAAACTCGCACCAACGCTGGTGAGGTAGAAGTGAGGAGCCGTCTTTGTGACACGCTGAGGTGTCCTGGATGTTTTCTGTCCATCTGTCACTGGCGGGCTTAGCTGGGGACAGACACCACACGAGAATGTCCACTTGCTGCAGCCAAGTTGATTCTGATCCCAAGTCCACCTGGCGGGGAGATGGGGACTTGGTCTCCGGCTCTGCCCTGCGTGTGTTTTGCGAAGGAACGAACGCAGGAGCATCTTGGGGGAAGGAGGCCTGAAGACAGGGGAGGGCAGACAGGAAGGAGGGAGGGAGATGCTGTAGAGGGGCCCACCCCAGGTTCAAGCCTGCCTCTCCCTCCTCCCCGTGCCTCGCCATGGTGGTGGCTCCCAGCAGCTCCCAGCTTCTTAACTAGCACCCCAGAATCAGGCTTGTGCATGAATAAACAGAAGAAATGTTCAACGTCACTGGTCGCGAAAAGAGCCCAGAAATCCAAACAGGACTGAAAATCCATCTTACTCCAGAACGAACGGGCATCAACAAGAACAGAAAAAATACTACAAATGCTGGGCAGGCGGCAAAAACAACACAACAGAACAAAACGACAGAAGAACAATATTCGTGCACTGTTGTTGGAAAGGGAAACTTGTACCACCCCTGTGGGAATCAGTGTGGAGATTCTTCGGAAAACTAAAAGTAGAAATTCTATTTTGACCCAGCTATTTCATTCCTAAGTGCCTTTCCAAAGCAGTGAAAAACATCCTATTACAGTGATCCATGCACACTCCTGTTTATAGCAGCAAAATTTACCGTGACTCACTCTTGAAAGCAGTTTATATGTCCATCAACAGATGAATGGAGGAAGAAAATGTGGTATTTATGCACAGTGGAGTACTACTCTGCCATGAAGAAGGATAACTTCAGTCATTTGCAGGAAAATGGATGATCATATGAAGTGGAAAAAAAATCAGACACACACATTTTCAGGACTGCACGTTTCCTTTTAAATGAGAAGCCTGAAGTAAAAATAAAGAACAAAATAAAAGATAGCAGGAAGTAGGGAGACAAATCTTTTGTAAATGGATCAATACATGGAGGGAGTGTGGAGGGAAGGAGGGAACAGAGACATCAAAATGATTATGGTGTATCATGTGCATACAGAGCTGCACAAAATGACTGTACTCAATGCGCATGGTAAATACATACTAATTTAAGAGGGACTAAAATAAAAATACAAGGTCTCGAGCCCAAATCCAATTGTAGAACAACCAGGTTCTACTTCCACCGTGATGACTTGATCCTTTTGAGAACACGTGGGTTTCATGGCCCAGTCTCATCCTGTCCACCCTCCCCCACACTGGGGCAATTTTTATGACGTCTCTAACACACACATTTTGGTGGATTCATTCAAATTGCGGAAGCCTGACATGTCAAAATAGAAGGGGTGTTACCAAATCTCAATTTCATTGTATCAAAGTCTGCTAGATGGGGGTGATAGGGGACAAATAGATAAGAAAATAACAGCAAAGCAAACTAAGAAACAGGGCCGAGGTCCAGCACGCTGGTTAGAGAGTGAGCTTCGTAGGTGGATAGCCCTAGAATTGATCCAGGCACCAAAACTAAGTAACTGGCTGACTGATTGCCTGACTGAATAAATAAATGCTTCAGGGAGACACTGAATAGTAAAAGCTGCTTGTCACCTCTAGATAATAGGAGTAAAAAAATTAGACTTAGGGGAAATATTTGAAATATAAGCTAAGCCCTCTGTGCATATTAATCTAATGCTTCTAAAACTGTGATAGCTGACAGGCATTTGTAGGTTCACGTACTACAGCAAAGCCAGTAGCACTCTGAGGGCATTTTCCCAGTTATTTTTCAACAGAGCCCAAGATATATAATAATGCTGTTATCTACACATTCAGCAGGAGGATCTTAATTGACTTGGTACCAGTCCATTAATTCCGAATTCTTTTATCGGGATAATTGGGTATAATGTTTCTATGACCCGGTAATGATTCTGTGGTGAGTTTTCATTTTGGAATTTTGTTTTTCACAATGTTTTCTTCATTTTAATACATAAGTGTTTATTTATGGTAGTGCTATGAACATCATTGTGAAATATCTGAAATAATTATTCAACGTATGGTTAAGGATTTTGTTCAAGTATGACATTGACACTCTATTTTTGATCAATAGAATCATCCACTTTTATGCTACCAATGTGTCTATGGATCTATCTATCTAGCTATCTGTCATCTAATTTACTTATTTTCATGTGTGGGAAGCTGAGGGCCTTCCCGCTGAGCGATAATCCCAAGTTCCTCTCTGTTTTCTTTTGTATTTCCTTTGGTACAGTCCCACTAATTTGTTAAATTTCCTAGGCTGGGCTGCAACTTATAACCTCCCTGCTTCAGCCTCCCTAAAGTCTAACATTACAGCTGTGTGTGACCATAGTAGGCCTCATCACCTTCTTGACAATAACAAGCTATGTAGACAGCGGGAACAACTCCGATTAGTTACAGTTGATCTCTAGATATCTTGCTGCTAGCAAAGGAGATTGTTGGATTTATTTTCAAAATAAGAAAACTGCTAATTTGTGTATACTACTGAAAGCAAAATCGTTGATTCATGTTCAGAGAGTATGCTCAACGCATCACTCAAAATATTCCAGTTACACGTACTAGGAGGATTCTTTAAGAAATATCTCTGTGTGCAGGAAAGAAGGCGAAAGAAAACCAATGCGATTGAGGAATGTAGATATCATGGATGGGATGGAGCCATGAGGCTAAGATGCAAATCAGCATTTTAGAAGCCAAAAACAAAACAAAACAAAACAAAACCAAAAACAAAACAAAACAAACAAAACAAGAAAATATCCAGGGGACAGGATTACAGAGCATAAAAAATGAGCGGATCACAAGCTGGCGAGATTAAAAAAGGAAATAAAAGCTGTTGGATTCAGAGAGCAAATCAAGGGGCTGCAGATTTAGCTCAGTGGTTACAGTGCTTGCCTTGCAAGCACAAGGCCCTGAGTTTGATCCCCAGCACCAATAAATAAATAAATAAATAAATAAATAAATAAATAACCAAAAAACAGAGAGCAAATCAAATTTCCTTCAAGCAGTTAGAGTATGGGTCTGTTTTTCTTTCCTTGTTAGGTGAATTAAACAAACAACATTAAAAAAAAAACTACAAGTTTTGAGGATCTCATAGGAAAATATAGGTGAAGCAATTTGCAAACTAAGGAGACTTACCAAATATGAAACTTGCTTAGTATTATAATGATGGATATGTATGCAGAAAGAGACATAGATGACAGGTAGAGAGATGGTATATAAATGGTGTAGATAATACCTAGGGAGATAGAAAAGATAGACTATACCCAGATGGTAGACAAATGCCATAAACCAGAAATATTGGGGGAAAGATAGAAGACAGAATCAGTAGTTGAATGTGTGTGAGAGATTTTGAAATCTAACAATTGTTTCTTTGTAGAAGAAAATTTGAGATTTACTTGTTCGTGTGAAATATTGCATTAATTAGGACAAAAATTGCCTAGCTCATGTCATGTGAAATGATCACCTATATCACATTATTGACACATATTCACAGTATTGAGTATATATGCATAAAGAAAAATACCTTTGTTATGAGAGTCTTGTCAATTTCTGTGGATGAATTGCATTTTGCTCCCCAATGGAATTGTTCACACTTGAATATTACATATTTTCTAAGTCTTGGTTTGTGTATAGAACGTTGACTATAATGTTTGTCTGAAACAGTACAGCAAATTTTTCAGCCTGGAAACACTTGAACTATACATTCTGCCAAACTGAAATCTTCATTTGGGCAGGAGAATGCCACTCTAGATACATATATGAGAAGAATACTTGCTGGGCATAAGAAAAAAAAAAATGAAGCAAATAAAGTCTTCCTCCACATTTCCTCTTGTTTATCTCATATTTTGATCCGAAGAAATTGCAAGGAAAAACTAAGTGCATAAACAAATGGTGCATGATTGGTGTGCACACTTGGACGTGTCCTGTGAGGTGATTTCAGGATTATCTGTTATGATTTGGATCTGAAATGTCCCCCAAGTGGCTGCTGGGTTGAAAGTTGGTCCCAAGGAGAGAAGCTCTCAGAGTTGGGTCTTCAGAAGATGACCCACTCTGTTTTCGTTAGTGGGTTAATCCACCAAAAATTTTGTGATTTGATGGCATTTTGGGGTGGTAATGTGAAATCAGGACATGAAAGCGATTTGAGGGGAACGGGTCATCAGGGCGTGTTTTGGGGACTTTTTCTTGTCCCCAGCTTCTCTCTGCTTCTGGTCTCTGGGCAATAACCATCTTCCCTTCACTACTGCCTTCCTACCATGGTGCTTCTGCTTCGGCACAGACCCAGAAACAACAGATCACTGACTGCTTTTCTTCAGATCTTGCCCTCAATTGTTGAGTAATTTGATGACCTTTGTTAAAAAGCTAATATATTTTAGTTGTGCGTGAAACTCTTTTCATATCCATTCATAGCTAGAGTTGTTTAAGCATTTCATGATTCAGCTAGATGTAAGATTTTAAAAAATCAGAGGCGGTTATTCTGACAAAATTCATTCTGTCTTCTCCAAATGTTTGTTGACCCTCTGATTTTGTAACTGATCCATGTGACACACTCTGATTTTGTAAGCGACCCCATCACCTCGTCCCCGACCACAAAGTCAAGTAGCCCACCTAGATGGTATGTCAGCTCACCGTTAGGAACGCGTGCTGTGATGTTTAACTTCCTCAACAGACTGCAAACCTGCCAGGTGTCATTACATCTGCAACATTACACAAAATAAATCAAGTGCAAAGAAGAAATGGGCAGAAGTGGGGGAAAAGTCGATATTCTTGTTACCAACTTTTCCTATGTCTGGGATAAAGAATAAAACATATTTCCACAGGGAAAATAGTTCTTATGTGTTCTTGAATGAATACTCTTGGTTATGCTCATGTAAAGGGAGAAAACCCTCATGCTGAAAGAGAAAGTAAGACAACAGGGGAAAATTGAGCTTGTGGTGAGTTATGCAAGGATGCTGCCTGACCGAGCTGCTCATAGAAATCGAAGAATTTCCTTAGAATGCAATGCGCCATCCTTTCTTTTTATTTCATTTTTATTAGTACACAGTCACAGTGCGTGATGGTTACATTCATCATGGGGAGTTGGCATATGTACATAACATTTTAGTTCTTTGTTCCTTTTCTTTCCATTTCTTCCCTCCTCATCCCTCCATCTCTTGGCCCCCTTTCCTTTTGTAAAAGATATATCTCCCTATTACCTATTATCTATTTCAATTTTGCTTTTTATGTAAACATTGGGTTTCTCATGTCAGGAAAATCACAAGGTATTTCAGCATGTGTGTCTGATTTATTTTGGTTAATACAATGGTCTCAAGGTGCATCCATTTTCCTACAAATGACACAACTTTACCCTTCTTCGTGGCAGAGTAGTACTCCCTGGTGTGTAAACACCACATTTTCTTTAGCCATTCGTCTGTTGATGGACATGAAGCCTGCTTCCAAGGTTCAGCTACTGAGAATTTGCAAGACTGGCCAGTCAGATGTGGAGGATCCTGCTCTCGATCAACACCTTCTCTGAAGGGAAAGAAGGAAAGCATCAAAATGGTGCAGTGAGAAAGGTAATGCTAAGGAGGCGAGCTGCTGCCAAGATGAACGTTTGGTGCCAGCTATTTTAAGAGGTTTTGGCGGATACAGGAGGCTTTGCATCCGGAGCTTGGCATATAAGCATGATGAATACATCTTGCTGTCCACGAAGAGTTGTTTGGTGTGTGGACCAAAATGGGTTTGCTTTCTCCCCTCTAGTCATTTGGAAGAAGACTGAGTTGAGAAGGGTTATTGTGGGTGTAACTTAAGAGGAAAACACAGAATCAGTCGCTAAAAAGCCTTGAGAAATTGAATCAGGGAAAGAGAGAGAGAGAGAAAGAGAGAGAGACAAAGACAGGCCTGTATATTCTTTTTAAAGTGGCAAAAAGGCAAGTTATTCTATATAAATATATAATTAGAAAAGCTTACTTCAGTGTTTCCCACGTCAGTTTTAAAAATCTTAAAATAATATCATTAAAATTATCCGAAATTGTGCCTGTTTCTAATGTGACTATCTGCCGTAATCATGGTTCTATCTGTGTTGATCATGGAAAGTTCAACCTTTCAAATATATGAGAAGATCTAACTGTATTTTGTGCTCAGGTTTTCCTAACAACTTAGTCATTTGCTAGTCAGTGTTTCTTACCTGAAACAGAATGTGTGATTTCTATTTCTGTTATGTCCTGTAAACAAATGTTTGTATATGTCAGTTTATGCTTTGTGCTTATTTATTTTACACGATTGATTAAAGGAGGGCACGATTGGTTATTAGGACTCTGGTACAAATATCCCTCCCTTTGAAAATGAAATAAGGAATGATTACAGCTGGTTCTATGATTTTTTTTTCCCCCAAAAAATGGGATTTCCTCAGTTAGGAATTTTAGCGTCCAGAATAATAAGTTTAATAATTTAATCTAATCCATGGCCCAGGGAAGACTCAATTACAAAATGCTAATTCTGACAATCCGTCAGGAGATTTAAAAATATCTATGTATTAAAATCATCATACCACAGAGATATATGCACAACCATGTTTATAGCAACACAATTTGTAATAGCTAAGTCTTGGAAGCAGCCTAAATGTCCAACAGCTAATGAGTGGCTAAAGAAGATGTGGTTTTTCTATACAATGGAGTACTACACTGCCATAAAGAAGGATAGACTAGAGTCATTTGTATGTAAATGGATGTTCCTTGAGAATATACTATTAAGTGAAATAAATCAGACACTCATGAGCACACATCGAATTGTTTCTCTGATATGAGAAACCATAACTGTAAATAAGGACAAAGAGGTGTAATAGATATTATATAAAAGGAAGATAATACACAAAGGAAAGGAGTACTAGAAAGAGGGAAGGGGGAAAAGCAGGAAGGGAAAAAACGGAAAGAAAGGGGAAAGGGAAATCATGGAGAAATGTGAATAAACCTGCTGTAAATAGGGAGGGAGGGAACAGAAGGGAGGGGAAGAGGGGGGAGAACCAAGAGATACCATGTACAGGTACAAAACAAACATGATAAATGTGATCAATATATGGACAATGTACCAATACATGTTCTTGGTTAAAAAATAAAAAAAAATAATAAAAAAAGAAAAAAAAATCTATGTAGAAGACAAATATAAGGCAGATTTAGAAAGAAACGAGGATTTTGTGGAAGCTTTGATTGTATACCATATTTCTTTGCCTTATAAGAATCTAGATGAGTTGTCAAGGATGGAATCATATCAAGGAGATGAGGAAATAAGCTACCCGGGTGTGGTGGTGCATGTTTGCAATCCCAGCATTCAGGAGGCTGAAGCAGGAGGATCACTATGAGTTTGACGTCAGCCCGGGCTATAGTGAGTTCAAGGCCAGCTCGAATTACAGAGTGAGACTCTGTATCAAGAAGCAGAAAACAACAACAACAACAACAACAACACAAAGGAAAGTAAGCCATTAGGTTGCATCGATCCTTGATAAAAAAGCACACAAAGCTGATCAAAAAAGCCCATAAATCATGTGGTTGTACAAGGGATGACGGTGATAAAAACTAAGACTATTTTGTGTTTCTTTCATTTGTTTGTATGTCTAATTGATGGACAAAGATTTCTTGTCTTTATTTATATGTGGGACCATCAGGAACCATCATTTTATCTAAATGTTCTACAGTCCTGG
Source organism: Hystrix cristata (assembly GCA_004026905.1). Taxonomy (NCBI): domain Eukaryota; kingdom Metazoa; phylum Chordata; class Mammalia; order Rodentia; family Hystricidae; genus Hystrix; species Hystrix cristata. Next base: position 12,925 of record PVJO010022303.1, on the reverse strand, counting down.
GAATATACAGTTTTCTAGTACATTTTAAGCGACTCTATAATTTTCTGATTTATTTATATCTCAGAAACTTATTTATATGTGGCCTATAGCTCAGAAAAGTAATTTTATGGTGGAAAAATTTCTCTTGTGAATTAAAAACGAGTCCAGTTTATCTTTCTAAAGGAGCTAAACTGTGTCTGAGTCGTTCCTCATTTGAAATGTTGGCAACATGACATATAGTCTTGTGGAATGTATTGTTCATTTATTGCTTTCATTAACTCCAGAGTCTTATAGAAATCTATAATTTTGCAAATGTTTATTAAAAGTTTTTTTTCTGAGCTGGTGAATGTTCAAACGAGGCTGAGGATTTTTGCTTTGCCCAGTTTACTTATAATTTCTTTGCAATCATTTCGATCATGGAGAATTTAATAATTAATGGTTAAAAATTCACAGATCTATCTATCATCTATCTATCTATCCCATTTATCTATTTATCATCTATCTAGCTATCCCATTTATCTATCATCTATCTAGCTATCCCATTTATCTATCATCTATCTAGCTATCCCATTTGTCTATCTATCATCTATGCATCTATTTTCTTGTCTATTCCATTTATCTGTTTATCATCTATATCTAATATCTATCTATCCATCCGTCTAACCTATCTGTCTGTCTTTCTTTTGCATCTAGTTATGTATTTGCCCTATTTCTATTTGTCTATCACCTCTCTATTCATCCTATCTAACTATGTATCTACCTATGTATCTACCTATGGATCTATCTATCAATCAATCTATCTATCTATCTATCTATCTAGTTAGCTAGCTAGCTATCATCTATGTATTCCATCAACCTATCTATGTATTCTATTAATCTATCTATAATCTAGCTATCTATTCACCTATATATTCTATCTATTCTATTTATCTATCCATCTATGTATTCTATCTATCTATCCATCATCTATCTATTCTATCTAGCTATCTATTTATCTATCCACCTATGTATTCTATCTATCTATCTATCTATCTATCTATCTATCTATCTATCTATCTAGCTAGCTATCATCTGTCTATTTTATCTATGTATCTATGTATTATCTATCTATCTATCATCTATGTCTCTATTTTATCTATGTATGTATGTGTGTATCTAACATCTATCTATCCACTTATGTATTCTATCTGTTGTATTTTATCTATCCACTTATGTATTCTTTATCTATCTGTCTATCTATCTATCTATCTATCTATCTAGTTAGCTAGCTATCATCTATGTATTCCATCAACCTATCTATGTATTCTATTAATCTATCTATAATCTAGCTATCTATTCACCTATATATTCTATCTATTCTATTTATCTATCCATCTATATATTCTATCTATCTATCCATCATCTATCTATTCTATCTAGCTATCTATTTATCTATCCACCTATGTATTCTATCTATCTACCTATCTATCTATCTAGCTAGCCATCATCTGTCTATTTTATCTATGTATCTATGTATTATCTATCTATCTATCATCTATGTCTCTATTTTATCTATGTATGTATGTGTGTATCTAACATCTATCTATCCACTTATGTATTCTATCTGTTGTATTTTATCTATCCACTTATGTATTCTTTATCTATCTGTCTACCTATCTATCTATCTATCTATCTATCTATTTACCTATCTACCTATGTATTCTATCTATCCACTTATGTATTCTTTCTATTTTATCTGTCTATCCACCTATGTATTCTATCTACTGTATTTTATCTATCTATCCACCTATGTATTCTGTCTATTGTATTGTATCTATTCACCCATGTATTCTAGTTATCTATCTATCTATCTATCATCTATCTATCATCTATCTATCTTCATTCTCATCTATCTACGTACCTACCTACCTATTTATCTATCTATCTATCATCTATCACTTTTAAGTATATATAAAATATATGTATATCTATCGATAGATAAAAACACCTAAAATTATTACCATAATGTAAAGTGTTAAACTACGTAAATGCAAATTCAATCACAGTTTTGCAGTAAGATTATGCAAAAATGAAGAATACAGTTCTTTTAAACATTCGAAAAATTCCAGATCTTTGCACCCCTCACGATTTTCTTCTTTGTAGTAAGGTGATGAATCTGAAATAAATTTTTTTAAATGTCTGAAATTGAATTTCCGCTCCACATCGCCCTTTGCCCATCACGATGTGCACATTTTTGTTTCAATCTAGGGATGGATGTTGGTTTAGCTTTATTAAGTTGGTAACGGCTCTAGCAAACAAAATGCAATTTTATCACAAGTAACTATTAAACACACTGAAATCTTCAGCACCAAAACCAATCTGTGAATCCAAATAGCTTCTGAATGAATTTCTGATCACAGGCTTTGCAAAGATCGTGTGAAACACATTTTATTTTAAAATCCAATTCATTATCACCTTAGAAATAAACATGGGAGAAACTAAACAAAATAGGCTAATAAAGAAAAACTACATAGGAGTGCTCTAATGATAGGGGGGGGGAAAGCAAGAAAAAATCAGGATGGAAGGCAGCCCTGGTGGCCTGTGACTGTAATCCTAGCACTCTGAGAGGCTGAGGCAGGAGGATCTAGAATTTGAGACCAGCCTGAGCATCTTAGTGATGTTAGAAGTTCATAACTCAAAAAAACCATGGTGAGGGGCTGAGGATTTAGCTCAGTAATTAGAGTGTTTGCTTTGCAAGCACAAGGCCCTGAGTTCGATCCCCAGCACCAAAAAAAGAAAAAAAAGCAAACAAACAAAAAAAAAAAAAGCACCATGGCGAGGGCTTAGGATTAGCTCAGTATGAACAACCCAGGTGGAATCCTAGATATGGGAAGAAAAACATTTTGAATAAGAAAAGAAGAAGGACTAAGAGAAAGATAGCACGGAGCCTCTTCAAATATGCACTGTACTTTTTCTGGAGCCTTTTCCACTTTGGAAATGTCTAAATTTAAAAAAATGCGAGAAAAACTGGCATGCCATGATCAGTTCACGAGTTTGAAGGGCTCTATAAAGGCCTTCGTGGAGGGAGTCAAATTCAATGCAGATTTTAAGGGCAAATTTGATTCTATTGTCATCCCATCCGGTTTGTGACCAAAATCATGGAAAGAATTAAGTCTGTAAACTGCAGTAACATTGTACTTTCAATTAGAAGTGAGTACTGAAAGTTAAGGATGGAATGCACACTACACAATCTCAGAATTGTTATTTTCTTTGAAAGAGTTGTCTTTTTTGTTCAGCTCTCTGTTTTGAGGCAGGGTCTGACTATGGAGCCTGGGGTGGCCTTGAACTCACGGCGATCCTCCTGCCTCAGCCTCCCGAGTGTTGGCATGACAGGTCTGCTCCCTCATGCCCCCTTTGAAGGAGCGTCTTCTGTCTTCTACTTCAGGCAAATACTGTGATTCACTCTCACACATTAAAAGATGTGAGCTTGCAGAGTGGCAATTTTGTGTGTTTGGTGGTTGACAATTATTTTTTCTATTTAAAAAATAGATTTTTTTTGTTGTTGTTGTTTATTCAGATCTTTCTCCTCCTGTATTTTGTTACCATGTTATTTGGTGCTTTAATAATTAGATTTTACACACCTGTAATCCCAGCCACTTGGAAGGCTGAGTCAGGAGGATCACAAAGGCAAGCTCGTTCTACACAACGTAGGCACTTAGCAAGATCTGGTCTCAAAATAAAATAGAGAATTAAAGCAAAGAAAAATTATGTTCCACACAACACACAATTATCAGTCATTATATAATATCTTTATTTTCGTTTCAGTTACTTCTTTTGGTTTAGATATTGCTCTTCTACATTCATTCTATTAATATTTTTCTCAACAAATGGAGATATGTTTGGTGTAAAACATGTAGTACGCTATTTTGGCAGTATGCATTTTATTAAAATTTTCCTTTTTGGCCTCATTTTTTGCTTCTTTTCTTCCTTGCTTATATTTCATATGACCATAGAAAAATTGCTTCCGCTAGTCCTGATGGGAATTTTGCATCCTAACTGAACGTAGAGATACGATCTTTGCCACTTCCAACATAATCAGCTTTAGATACTGTATTTCCTTTGACACAATTCTTCTTGGTGAACTTTAATTAGAATTTGGTAGGTGATCGACTAATTATTGACTTAGAATTTTAGATTTTCAATTTTGAATGTGTATTTCTTGGGGCCAAAGTTCCAGAATTTTAATAGGCTGTCGATGACTCTATTTGGCTGTGTAACTTAGTCTCTGGATATTCAACTTGGAAAAATTTGATATTACTATAAATAAATAAATGAAACCTAGTTATACCTAAACCAAGCACACCATTATTAGTGTTTGCTAAAGTAATTATCATCAAGGCAACTAAAATAGCAAAATGCGCGTTCAGATTTTCCCTCTGTGTGAACTTATTTATCTCAAGCTTTGTGTTTGGGTTCTTATTTTTTCATCAGATAGCAGAGAATCCTATTTTTAAAGAACAGTCAATTATATGATTAAATCTGAACATAAATTGGATAGTTTGTTGAACACAATTGCTACGTTTTATGTAATAATAACTTGGTGATAATCCTTTTCTTCTTTCTATTTCAAATAGACAGATAAAATTAATATTCAGTTTGTCACCTAGAAATTAATGATATAAAGCAAAACAAAGTTTTTGAGGGCATATCAAGGATAGCTAAGTATTAACCAACATTTAACATATTGTTATGTTGCTTGCATACAAACCAGGAATGTTATTTAAATGAAAAACAAATGATAAGATGTATGAAAGTAGATGGAAATGGTTGTCCAAAGCAGAATTTTAAGAAGATTTTGGTGGGATTACAAATTCCCAATTTCCTTTTACAATTATTCCTTGAATTCTGCCCAAGTTGAAGTGGCGCTTTTCTTATTAGCTTCCACATTGAAATTGTGAATGTGATTGAAATTGGCTTTCGTACATCGTGTAAAGTTGATGGCCATATTGTTTTCTTCCCTGTATTTAGTGATGATTTTTTTTTCTTTTTCTCAATAATTATCTTTGTTCTAAATAAATATCATCATGAATTTCTCAGCAGTCAATTCGTTTCCATTAATGTGCGTGTCTCTCTTTGTGTCTAAACTCATTACTGTAATTATTATAGTAATTAGAAAGTGATGTATGTTCTCCAAGCTACTTATCCTGGAATATTATCTTAATCTAATTATTGGTCATTTCCATGAAACTTTCTCATTGACACCAATTTTCACAGGAATTCATCTCTAGTTTTGATTCTCTTCCTCATGAGTCCATAGTTATGTTTGGGATTTGACACATTTGAATAATAAATATTAAAATTTATACGGTGAAGGTTAGATAGAGAGATACATTCTTTTTTTTAATTCTTATTTTTTATTAGTCTGTGTTTGTAGCACATAATATTTATATTCCTTGGTGGAGGTGGCGTCTATACATAAAATATCTTAATTCTTATTTTCTTCCCCTTTTCCTCCCTCCTCTGTCCATCGCTTGATCTATCTCCCTTGAGAAAATCTCTCTCCCTACTTTTTATTATCTGCACACGTTGGATTAATACTATGTCACAAAAAAGAATAAACTTGACTGATTTGTAGGAAAACAAACTCCCCATTGATAGAGTAAATTTAATTAAAATACACCAGATACACAAACTTTAATATTCCATGAAATCTCTTTATATGAGAAACCCAAAGTATAAATAGAGATACATATTTCTAATGTGCTAGACATAGTTCAAAGCACTAATTTTTTAAAATGAATTATTTAGCAAATATGGTTTGTGGACTAGCATAATAAAATATAGACACAGCTGTGAATAATTTTTAATTCTGAAAGGGTGATTTTTTACACCTTTGTTGACTCGTGTGTAGTAAAGTACCCCAAGCTGGCTGGTCAAAATGATGCTAAGCTTCATTTTTTAAGTCAAAAACACAGTTTCAGTAACTTTTGAAAAAAAAAGAATGGGAAGAAGCAATTTGTCCGGTTTTATGTCTGCATTTGAGGTTTGTATTTCCCAGCTGTATAATTGAGTTTTCAAAATAAAACTACTTTCAGAATGTACCCTTCAGGAAAAATTGGGTGTGAGGAATCTGCCAATTCAACAAGGACATATTGAGACCAGCGATGATATTGAAGAACAAGAGTAGAAATGCCACAACACTTCATGGTGCTTTTCAAAAATTATATGTATATTTTACATTAGAATTGTACTACTTAGTATGTTTGTTGCTTTAATATAATTTCTAATGAGAAACATCTTATTCTATACAAATGAGAATGACCAGCCCTCTGTTCAAATGCCAACTGACAAAATCCTGCTGGTTTTCTTTTCTTTTTCTTTTTTTCCTTCAAATATTTGAACATATCACCGTAAAAAAATCTGACAAATTTGGAGAATTTCTGTGAATTGTCAATACCCCCTAGGAAGCTAGCCACAGTTATTAGGTACATGAAAATAGATCAATATTGTGACCTTCGCAATATGCGTTATTTCCTTGGTTGATTTTGTATCATCCTAGATGTGATTCACACATTCTTTGTAACCCAGAAATATTCTTGCAATGTAGAAGTTTCTTAGTGAAGCAAAATTTGCATTTGAAATTATTAAGGCATAAAAGTTCTTACTGAATTAAAAACGTTGAATTCGTGGTTGACTCCCCTTAAGTTTTATGGTTATTTTTCTCAGCATAGAGCATATGGGTTTTTATACCAGGTGGCAGGAGATCTTTTTATTATTTTTCAGTAATGTTTCCAATGAAATATTATGTGCGGTGTGGTCTGATTTTTGCTCTCAAAGTAGCTATATATATATATATTTTTTTTTTTTTTTCCTCTTTCTCCATTTCTCTGGGAGAGGAAATTTGGTCTTAGTTTCAATCTGGCATTAATTTTAAGTTTTATTATCTTGAGTTCAACAGCTGAGTTCAGGCAGTAACCTGGAAAAGTGAGTTTAGAAATGTGTCTACAGTCTTTCAAAAGAATGAAGGAGGAAGCTTGACGGAATGACATACTGAGAAATCACTTACACTTTAGCGATGTGTTTCATTTTTCCTACTTTAATGTTTAACACATTTTGTGCTGTAGAAGTAAAAGATGTTCATGGCAGAAAAAAATAACGAAATAAAAATAGCTGAAATATTTTTCATCCCTCACAGTCTTTCATATGCATAATATATGGGATATTATAATTAATGCATAATAAGTGCACGATCCAAATATAATTTAGTTTTACTATAGTACACATTCCTCTGTCAGTAACTATTTATGCCAATTTTATTAGGATTTTAGGATATGATTATTATTCAATCACCACTCCTCTCTTTTTTGTGTTCTTTTTTTAATTTTTTTTTTAAATTTTTTATTTTTTAAATTTTTACCAAGAACATGTATTGGTACATTATACACATAATGATCATAATGAACACTCCTTTTCAAGGTAGGAGATGTTGCTTCCAGTTTTGATTATTGTAATTATATTGGAAGAAAGTGCAGGTGCTCAAAAATAGTGGAAATTCTTCTCCATTTATTCCTTGAGAGGATCTTTTAAAGCTTCATTAAAAGTATTAATAAGACATGGAATCATGCACACTTTTAATTATAATAAAATTCAGAATTCATTAAAAACTTATTATAAAGGAAAGGAAAAGGTGTCCATAATTTCTTTTTTTCATAATTTCTGAAAAAATATTGGAAAACAGATTTAAATCCTCATGTTAAATAAAACATTAAAAAACCTAAATCTTGAAAGCAGCCTATATGACCATTAGCAGATGAATGGATAAAGAGAATGTAGAATTTATACTCAGTGGAGTACTACTCTGTCATGAAGAAAAACAAACTTGAGTCATTTGTAAGAAAATGGATGCACCTTGAGACCATGATGGTAAGTGAAATAAATCAGACACGAAAGCTTCAATATTGCATGGTTTCTCTTATATGAGAAAATCAAAATATAAATAAAGAGCAAAATTAAAGATAGAAAATTGGAAGTAGGGAGATAGCTCTTTCTTGAATGGCAAGGGGACCAAGAAATGGAGAGAGCAGGAGGGGGGAAGGGGGATGGAAAAGGAATTAGGATGCGTTATATAAATGCACCAAGTCCACACAAGGAAGGTAAACATTATGTACTGCAAACGTGACTAGGAAAAGGCACTATCAAAAAGATGCATACATAAGATTCAAAAGAGTATTTAAGAAAGATATAGCATTATTTCATCGGTTATAAATTTCATTTATACTTTATCATATTTATTTTGATTTTTGTTGTGATGACTTCAACGAATTTAACATTTAAAAAATTTAATGATTGATACAATTAGTTTATAAGTATCAGTTTGCTTGCCGTAGTATAAAAATTGATCATTAGTGAATATTAGGTTGTTGTCCCCTTTGGTAGGAACGTTATTGTGTTTAGAATCTATGATTCTTTTTCATTTTTTAGTTTAACTATAAAAGTAAATCCACACTTACTGTAGAGTGTGGTGAATGGATCTGGGAAAGCTTCATGGGTGATCATTGCAACCCTGTGGAAGAATATATAAATTTGATAAAAATGCTTGTTCCAGTACAATTTTACAATAAACAGGTTGCAAATTATGGATAGTGAAGTTATTGCTCCTTTCTCTTGACTGGTCCCTCATTTACTCTCCATGAAACTCTCAGCTAAAAAAGTATATTTTGGGGTTGGGGAATTTAGCTCAAGTGGTAGAGCGCTTGCCTAGCAAGTGTGCGGCCCTGAGTTGGATGCTCAGCATCCCCCAAAAAAGTGTATTTCCCAAAATTGTGACTTCTTGTGAAGATGCAATAAATAACTTTCCTAATGAACAATCCTTTCATACTCTTTATTGTCAAATTTTGGCCATCTTTCAGTTTTTTTTCTGAAGTTTTCAATATAACTGGTACAGGATTTGGAAAGACTTTCCTCCCTCCTTACCTTCACCCTGTCTTCCCCGTTTTTCTTTCTCTTTCACTCAAGATCTCCTGCTCTTTGCCTTGTCTCTCCTTGTTTTCTAAAAATTAAACCTAAAACTTCAATATTTCCTTGTGTACAGAAAACATTTGTTCCAAATCTTTCATTACTATTGCCTGGGATTGCTTTTTCTGGTTAGTAGATTTAATTTCATAGACCTACTTAAATTTTTCTTAAAAATATATATATAAAAGGATATACTATATCTTAAACTAATATATATCTCTTAAACTAATGTATATATATGTTAAATTAGTATATATTTCTTAAACTAATATATATCTCTTAAACTAATGTATATATATGTTAAATTAGTATATATTTCTTAAACTAATATATATATATCTTAAACTAATGTATATATATTACATTAGTATATATTTCTTAAACTAGTATATACTTACATATTTCTTAAACTAATATATTTTATTTATTTATTAAATTTACATATATTTATATACTTTTTTGTTGCTGGGGATCAAATATATTTCTTAAACTAATATATATTCATTTATATTTCTTAAACTAATATGTATTTATATATTTATTATATATATTTATTAATTATATATATCTTTTAAATATATATATATGACGGTTCTACGAAATGGAAAAAGTCATCATTGAAAGAATTCTAATTTATTCTGTGTCTTAGCTGGTTTACAGAGCCAATGGTTTTAAGAGAGCAGATTTAATAGGGGACATTTACAATATTCACCCAGAAGCCAAATGCAGAAGGTGCCGAATGTCCATCTAGGCACTGGAGACCCGAAAGATCCAATTGAGGGCTGGGAGCCCACAGCACTGTCCCACGTACGTCCGTGTCTGCACACGATGGCTGGAACCAGGAAACGATGCTCGCAGCAGCGATGACAGCCAGAGCTCCTCCGAAGCAACAGCAGCCATCCCTGATGACAGCAAGTCCCCGAGCTCCTTCCTCGACGAGGACGGCCGAGCCCCCTCCGGAAGAACCAGCCGCAGCAGAGCTTCTCCTGGGAAACAGCCTGCCAACTAGCTACGGCTCCCACTCTGCCTTATGTTGCATCAGCAACAACCCTCAGGTGGATCTCGCACGCCCAGCATCACACCAACTCAGTCCGGCTGGGCGTTCTGGCTCAGGTTGACCATATTAGTTCCACCACATTCTATTTATCAACTTCGTCTACATTTAAGAAATGCTTACCTGTTGTATTTTAAATTATCACAAGGATTTCTTTTGTTTAGATTGCTTGGTTTTAATAGAAGAAGTTGTGTTTGATGGATGATTTCATAAGTACTTCAGATTGTCTGAATACACAAAAATAATTTTTGAATTTCTTGCTTGCCATGAGAGATAGCCAATGTTCTTTGCAAATTCTGCCTCCTACTATTACTAATTCTCTTCCTCATCCTCCTCATTCCCTCCTTCTTCCCATCCTTTTCCTCCTCCTCTTTCTCCTTTCATTTTCGCCTTCTTTGCCATTTTCTTTCATTTGATTGGCTGGTAATCCTTAGTATCCTCTTTTGCTTATGTGATGAAATGTCGTTCGGTGTGAGGAGCATGCCTGGGAAGCAATCGTGTGAAAATATGACAGCTAACCTCAGACCTTTCTGACTCGGTGGTTAATGTCACACACACACACACACACACACACACACACACACACACACAAATCAGTAGAAGAAGAAACAGAGCAGTTCACAAACACATTTGGAAAAGCAATTCTCTGGAATTACTCTTATTTTTTCTTACCAATTCCTTCCTTTTCATGGAGGGAATCGATGATAAAAATTAAACTCAGGGCCCTCTAACTGAGCTGCATTTTTTGTTTGTTAGTTTTGAGCTTGGGTTTTACTCATTGCTAAGTTGCCCGGGTTGCATTCAAATTTGAGATCCTCCTGCCTCAGCCTCCCAGAATGCTGGAATTACAAGCATGCCACGCTATGCCCCTCTTCACTTCCTTCTTTAATTGATACATAATCATTAAGCATGTTGATAGGGTATGATGTGATAATTTCTCACTTATATACAAAGGTCTCAGACACTTATTACTTCTAGCATTGGGAAAAGAGTACGTTTTTTTTTAAAAAAAAATTGTTATTCTAGGCCGGGGATCTAGCTCAGTGGTTAGAGTGCTTGCCTTGCAAGCATGAGGCTCTGAGTTCAATTCCCGGTACAAAAAAAAAAAAAAAAATGTTATTCTGAAATACTCAATAGCGTAACAATGGTTCCAATCACTACTTCTTGTCCTGGGAACAATATATATATTTTAATTTTGTTGTTCTGAAATACCCAATAGCTATCCATGGTCCTAAACACTTATTACTACTTGTACTGGGAACAAAGTATCTCTCGCTCTTTTTTTTTTATTTTTTTATTTTGTTATTTTGTTATTCTGGAATACCCAGTAAGGTGTGGTTAACTATAGCTGAGTGCTTTTTAAACTTGTCTTCAAAGGCACAACTAGAGTCACTGTCTGCAGCAGTAACAATAAAGGCGACACACGAAGAAAGGTGTCTGAATTAAGCGAGGACTCATTAGAAGAGTAGAGGAAGGGCTCTCTGGAATGAACTCACTCTATATCATCTTCCCCAACACTGAGGGCGGAAGCCAAGCTTTACACAGTGAGCTACATTCCCAGATCTTTTTCAGTTTTTATTTGTGAAACAGTCTGTCTAAGTTGCTAAGTGGCCTGGGATAGGGTTGAAATTGTGACGCTCCTGCCTCAGCCTCCCAGAACGCTGACATTGCAAAAATGTACCAGTTCCCCTGGCTTTTGCCAGTTTTTGAAGACTTCTTTTCTAATATCTGCCTGCAAATTCTGCTCCATCCACACACGCTGTCTCCTATGCCTCATGTTAAAAGGTAGAATTGTATGACCTAACTTTTTCCTTCACTAGACTGAGTCCTTAGCTGCCCTTGGCGTACTTTAAAAATAAGACTGGATCTGATATCATTTCTAACGATGTGCGATTCCACCATCTTATCACTGAAAAAATAAAATGTCTGCACCTTCTACAGAAGTTCACATTTCCTCCATTATATCTGTCAGTCCTTCCAGGTCCTATATTCAATAATTTGCATTTCTCACCAAAAGATTAAAATCCTCGCTGTAACCCCAACTTGGCTTTGCAGACTGCTTCAGAGCCGTGTTTGGAAATCTGAGCAAAAACAGTTTCCCGCGCCAAGCCCTCCATGATGCATTTACATCTGCCTCTCTAAATGTGAACATCTCAATGTGTTCATCATATGCGCCTAACAAAAGGCTTTAATGAATAAATGTGGTAAGTACCGATGTCTGTAGAACATTTAAAATATACATATAGCAGACAGTTCTGGGAACGAGCAAAGCAAGAAAAGAAAGTATGTATACATTTTTCATTCCATTGGAAAATATCAAAATACATCCAACTATTAGGTTGGTATTCTGTGCTATGTTTAATTTTCTCGCGGAGGGGTAGAAGGGTTTTGATATGACTTTTAATAGATACGTGTTCTTTAATTTGTTGTTTTTCTGTATTTTTCTAATCACTGATGTTATACATTGTCTTGTTCAGTATAGATGCTCTCTGATTTACACGGTAGGGAAGCATCCTCACCTTTGAACTTTGACCTCTTTTGAGTTTTAACTTGCAAACTTCTCCAGCAACTGTTTGGTTTTTGGCAGCGGCTGACTTTCCGCTTCACGGACTCCTGAAAATTGGCAATGCACCATCTACATTCATGAATTCATTCAGGGTGAATTTCGCTGCTGCCAAATGCCTTGCAAAAATATGCTTTTTTTTTTTTAAGGTATTGATTAAGAGGATGTTTTCATAATCTTTGGCTGGCTTTCCAATGCTGTTTCGCCCGTTCTGAATTCTAACTCTGACCCTTGATTTTCCAAAGGTGCATGCATTCTTAGTATTGCTAAATCCAAAAATTTACACTGTCAGCCACTTCAGGATGTCCAGAGCCATAGGAAGAATAAAGGCAATA
>PVJO010022302.1:0-28325 GCA_004026905.1 Hystrix cristata | reverse complement strand
ACCACCATATTCATAGCAACACAATTTGTAATAGCTAAGTCTTGGAAACAACCTAAATGCCCAACAACCAACGAATGGCTAAAGAAAATGTGGTTTTTCTACACAATGGAGTACTACACTGCCATAAAAAAGGATAAACTAGAGTCATTCATATATAAATGGATGTTTCTTGAGAACATACTCTTAAGTGAAATAAATCAGACATTCATAAGCACACATCGAATTGTTTCTCTGATATGAGAAACCATAACTGTAAATAAGGACAAAGAGATGTAATAGATATTATATAAAAGGAGGATGGTGTGCAGAGGAGAGGAGTACTAGAAAGGAAGAAGGGGAAAAGCAGAAGGCAACAGGGGAAAGAGAGAGGAAAGGGAAAATATGGAAAATGATGAATGAACCTGCTGTAAAGAGGGAGAGAGGAAAGGGGAGGGGTGGAGGAGGGGGGAGAACCAAGATGCACCATGTATAGGTACAGAATAAATGTAATGAATGTGACCATTGTATGTAGAATGTACCGATACATGTTCTTGGTTTAAAATAAAAATAAATAAATAAAAGGAGTCAAGGCTTCCCTGAGGGAGTGATATTCATGACCTGAGGAATAAGTAGGAGTCAAAGTGCACAACGGGAAAGGACTTAGGTCATCCACTCCCTGGGAGTAAAGCAAATGACTTTCCATCTTGTCTCCCTCTTGTTATTGTGCCCCTTTATACACGGTACCCTGGCTTTGAGCTATTTCCTTGACAATGGTTAGAAATTCTAAAGATTGCTGCACTACTGCTTGCCTCCAGCATCAAATACATTGGCTGAGGCTCTAAGGTGCTGGGCATCAGTATCTACAGAAGCTGCCAGAAGCTTCTAATTAAGCCTTAGCCGCCAGCTCCATCTAAGGAGGAAATTGGACACTAAGCAATGGGAGATAAGATTTCCAGGATGTCAGCTCCTGTTCTTTCTTTCCCCTAGCACTTTGCCTTTTTCCTCCAAGCAGTTGGGACACTGTGTTCTTTGCCTCAGGGAAGAGATGTGATAGGCAGGAGAAAAATAAATAAAGCCTAAGAAAGGACGTGACTTCTAAATACATACATCCTTACAAAAACCTAAAGAACTAGAGTTTGGAAAATTTAATCTAATTTTAAATAAATTAATAAGTTAAAAAAGTCAGTGTGTCTGCCATGTTGGTGACATTCCAAATGTTTGGTCATCACACATGGCTACCGGCTATTTGTACTGGACAGCAAATATGTAGAACACTCTCATCATCACTAAGCTACATTGGATGGCATCGGGCTAGAGTGCAGACAAAATATTTGTGAGAAGCAGAGAGACAACAGGACTCCTCCAATAAATGATCAATTTCCATCTTGAGACAGGAGAAAAAAGATATTTATGCTGTTTCTCCCTCAGAAATTGCCTTAAAACAACAGCAACAATGACAAACTGATATGCAGGTTCCATCACTGACGAAACTATGAGATGCACTAACCCAAACTGCAATAAATGGGAAAAAACCAGCAAGTATCTAACAGGTATGTTAGAAGATACCAGGAGGAAACATCTGTGGCTGTAATTTCAAAGGTGGTTCACAAAGCCTGGTTTTCAAAGTAGGTGGCCAAAGCCAAAGAGTGAATCCAACACACCTCTTTCTGAATGGTAATTTGGAGGGACTTGTGGAGGGAACATCCTGGGGTCACACTTGACAATGTGGAGAGGCAGGGTTTGGAGTTGAACAGGAACACACAGATGGAGGGTCTTTGCTGAAGGTCATCTGCCAGCAGACAGAGTGCAAGGAGAGAGGTCTGGCTAGAGATCCCCATGTGACTGCAAGCCTCCTTCACTGAGGAAAAACAGGGCTCACCCAAGCCCTGACACTTGTGCCGTGAGGAAACTTGCTAAGAAGCAGAGGACTGCCCATCAAAAAGCTGAAAAGGGCTGGTCCCAAAGGATCTCATCTCACTTCAAAATGAGTGATAAGGACAGGAGGACAGATACAGATACAGAGAATATACACTAGAAGAATGAAAAGAAAGGAAAGAGGCAGCAGGAAAAACAAATGATGGCAAAAGATAATTCACCAGAAAAAATGTTGCCGTGTGACAGATCAAAGTTGAGGCACAATCTATTTCTATAAACTAAAACCATAAAGAGTGATAAGCTTGAGACATTTCTAGGTAAGTGGATGCACCTTGAGACCACATTTTTAAGTGAAATGAATCGGATACACATGTTAAATACTGCATTGTTTCTCTGGTGTGAGAAACCAAAAGTGTAAATAAGGACTAAAATGTATTATATTCGGAAAGGGGAAAAAATTGTTCAAATGGGAAGGGGAACAAGGGAGGGGGGAGGGGGAAAGGAATGGAGGGACAAGAAAAAAAAGAAGAGATAGAATGGGAAAAATGGAAACAAAGCTTTTGTAAACAAGGAGGGGAAGAGAGGCTGAAGGGAGGGGAGGAGGTAGAAGAAAAGAAGCGGCAAAATATACCATGTACAGGTACAAGCTCCCTATGATGAATGTTATCCTTATGTATCTCTAAAAGTCATCACTAAATTAAAATTTAAAAAACATAAAACCAAAATTAAACAAAAAATTTATTCAAATGATAACTAAAGCAGAGCTCAGAGAAGACACAACAAGAAGATAAGGATGAGCAGTTAGAGTCCAGGAAAAACTGGAAAGAAAAAATAACATCAAATAAGTGAAAGTTATGATGGAAACAAAACACAAACAAACACGCAGGGCAAAAAGTGTGGTAGGATGCACTGGGGGCAGACTGCTTTCAGAGAGGGCAGAATAGGGGCTCAGGGACACAGATCGCTGGGACAGGGCATGCTTAGCACAGGTGAGGCCCGAGATTCCATCCCCAGCATAGGAAAAAAATAATGAGCAAAAGAAAATGGAAGTGGACAAATGGAGAGAGAGAAATAAGATACGGATACAGAGATACAGAACATAGAAGAGACAAATTAAACATAATCGGTAACACCAATAAAAAATAAGACAAATACAAAGAACAAAGCAAATAACTCAAGCTGCTCAGCATTATTTCAGTAACAAAAATGACTGTGCTACATGGTTTGTAAAGCAGGTCCAGCGCTCTCTTACATCCAGGGTCTTTTGGCGCGCCCCGACTGTCAGCTGCCCCGCCAGGACCCGTCGCGTCTCCGCACCTAAGGGCACTGTCCCTTGTGCTGCAGACTACTCTGCTCACCTACAAGTTGGCTACAGGTACCAGGGCATTGGCATTAACTATTAATAATGCATTTTATTACTGTGAGGATTTATATTTCTATGTTAATTATAGTGAAAAGTCATTATAATAAGAACTGAATAGCAAGCTCAAGCCTTGATGCACACCCCAAGGCCATTACTGACACCATCAAGGGTTCTCAGGACAGCGCAAACTGGAAGGTTCTAGGTCACTGCCTATCACAAGTCCCCTGAGAATTTATAAACGCCTTCCTGGGAGGCACTGTGGGCAAGGCTATGTGCAAGTTCTTTGGAAGAAGGAACTTGTCACGGTCAGGGTAGGAGCAAGGATGCAGCATTGGTAGGCAAAGGACCAGCCATCAATAAGACCTCGAATAGGAGATAAGCACTCTGTATTGTTTGCTCCTAAATTCACCGTTGTCTAGCTTTGGCTCCTGGGACAAGAGTAGGTTAGAACAGGATGGGCAGTGAAACGAGTGCCCACGGCAGATGCACAAGGTAGGAATGAAACACAGGACAGAGGAATTATTGTTCAAACAGACATTAAGACTTGCAAAGTAGTACAGCATGGTTTTTGTCTTTATTAATAGTAGACTGTATCACAAAAAATTGCTGAAACAGTAGATTTTGTGTTGTTACCACAAAGATGTGAGGCAATGCATAATGTTGGTTAGATTAACTATTCCACAACATATACACACTTCAAACTGTATAATAAGGTATCAAATTGACAGCTTTTATTTGCCAATTTAAAAAAATCTTTTTTTAAAAGACATGGTGTGAAAGCAGTGTGGGCCAGGCATGGTGGCACAAGCCTATGATCCCAGCATTTGGGAGGCTGAGGCAGGAGAATCGCTGCAAGTTCGAGGCCAGCCTGGGCTACATAGTGAGTTCAAGGCCAACATGAACTGCATAGTGTGACCCTGCCTCCAAAAAAAAAAAAAAAAAAAAGACTAGAAAGCAAGCAGTGTGGTATTTGAGCAAGAACAGACAAAAAGGGGGCAACAGAACTAGAAAGACCAACGCATATATACAGATATAGACGATTATTACAAACTGTAGAAAGAATGGTGTCTTCTATCAGAGGTGCTGGGTCAATTACATCTTCATATGCAAAACAATTAAAAACCTGACAATGAACTTAACAAATAACCGTACGTTTTTCAAAAGGTAGTTTCAAGTTGATTATAATCCTGAATTTGAAGGATGAAACTATGAAATGTTTAAAACAAAGTGCAGAATATTCAAGATTTTGGAGTAGGAAAATACTGTTTTTAGCTAAAAAGCAAAAATGTCAAGGTTAAAGAAATTGGAGGGGCTGAGGATTTAGGTCAGTGGTTAGAGTGCTTGCCTTGCAAGCACAAGGCCCCGAGTTCAATCCCCAGCACCAAAAAAAAAGAAAAGAAACTGGAAAACTGGATGTCTTAGTTACTTTCTTGTCACTGAAACATAATACCCAGCTCCTGCAAATTAAAGGAAGACAGGTCTATTTTGGATCACAGTTTGTAGAGGTTTCAGTCATCTGGCTCCAAGGCAGGGCAAAGCAAAGATCAAAGGAGGGGAGAGGGAGGTACACCCTTCCAGGCCACACCCAGTGAGTCACCTCCCTTTACCAGCCTTCACCTCCCAGCATAACAGTTAGCTATAAATTCTTCAGTGGACTAATCCCCTGGTGGGCATCATGGCCCCATGATCCATTCACCATGCACCTCCCAAAAGCTCCCCGTATGAGCACATGAGGATTTGAGGGACCTCTGGCTATAGGCCATAACATTGGGCATGGTGGAACTCTTCTGTAATCCCAGCACTTGGGTTGAGGCATGAGGGCCACTACCAGTTTGAGTCCGGCCTGGGCTACAAAATGACTTCAAGGCCAACCTGAAGTACACATAGAGACCTTGTTTTGAAAGCGTCAAAGAAACAAAAGATAAAAAGGAATTTGATAGGTGACATCAATTAAATAAAGAACAACTATTCATTTTTAAAAAGTGTTAAGACTGTATTGTGAAGTTGTAAAAAATATTTATAATGCAGATAACTTTAAGAGATGCATACCCAAAATATTTAAATAAGTTTTACAAATCAGTAAGAAATAACAGAAATCCTAGTAGGAAAATGAACAGCAACAACAAAGTCCCCAGTCAGGTACATCTCAAAAGGAAAAAAAATTAAATTGGTCAGTTGACATGAAAACTTTGTAACAGATCGGGGAACTAGGACTTAAAATCACAATAAGATGCCAATGTAAATTCATCAGATTGGCTTAAATTAAATATCTGACAACACTAAGATTTAAAGTACATGTCAACCAACGATCATTTTTATAGTTTGCTTGTAGGAATATAAACTAGTGCAAGTACTTTGAAAATCAGTTTGGTTTTATTGAAGTTGACGATATATTTACCTTATGACCTAGTATGAGCCCTAAAATAAAGGTCAGCTAACTAAGGCCTCCAGCCATATCCAGCCTACAGCTTGTTTTGGCAAATAAAGTTTTATTGAAACATAGCTGTGGGGAACTACGAAACCTAAGATATTTACTAACACTTCACAGAAAAAGTTTGCCAATACTGTCCTAAAGAAATGGCCATGCCTAGGTAGCAGCAGGTTATCTGTGACTATCACAGGAATATTACTCATAATAGTCCAATCTAGAAACAACCCCAGTATCTATCAACAATATAAAGAATAAACCGTGTAATATATGTAATAAACTTACATATACTGGAATACCATACAGCAATAATGATTAAACCTCAGTGATTACCAACATGAATAAACTATGCAACTAAACCCAAGAATGAAATAATATATACTCTATGAGTCCATTTATATAAAGTTTAAAAACAGATAACTCTAAACCATAGTGCTTAGGTGTACTTATTTATTTGGTAAAGAAAAGCAAATAAGCAAGTATCATAAAAGTTGGAGATGGGGAAGGAGAAGAGAGACAGAGAGCAGTAGACTTCTGGAATTGTTTGGTGTGGTGCTTGTTTTATAAAACTTATCTCAGCCATTTGTGTATTTCATGCACCCTATTATATGTATATTAATTTTTACAGTAAAATAAGAATTTTAAAAAGTGTGGGTAACTAGTGAGCCTTGTTCCGTGGGTACCACTTGTCATCTAGGAGCTTTACTCTGGCATGATTTGCTGGTCTGTTTTGGATGCACCCCTGACATATTTAGGTTTTTCTTCTTGAGTTCTTCTGGTTCCCTGAGAAAACTCTTCCAACATTCTGTCTGGGGGTAACACCTGAGCTGCCAAAATTTCTGGGATCCCAAGGCAGCCAAGGAGAACTAAAAGATGGCAGCATCCAGAGCACACGAGTTTGCTGAATCTCAGATGATGGTGGAATAGCCGCTCTCTCTACTGTGCTTGGAGTTGTGCCCAAACTAGTTTCATCCTTGGTGCATAACCCTCCCTTCTCCCTCCATGGTGAACATGTAAATTCTATCAAGGATAAAATTTAGATGGGGATTATTCAGACATGGCGCGTATTCTAAAGGTGACGTGTGCTTGGTCCATGATGAGAAAGTATAACAGACTACAGGATAAACCTCAGGGTATTTGAGGGAGTTGGAAATGGACAAACACCTAGCAGCAAAGTTGAACGTGGACAGACACTGGCACATCTGTCTCCTAAGCAGTGCTCAGAAGAGTCTTACTCTAGTTTCGGTATTCTTTGAATTTCACTTCTGGAAGTGCCTGATGCTGGTCATTTCTGAGACTTTTGAGAGGGGTTTGGCTTTCTTGAACCAGTTAAGTCAGTTTCGCTCAGCTATCTGCTTTCCAGCACTCACAGGTTCTACCAAAGCCATTTTCTCCATCTTGGTAGTTACAGAGACATCATGTACATATATTTTAAAATCTTTTTTTTTTTTTTTTGTGGTACCGGGGATCGAACTCAGGCCCTTGTGCTTGTACATATATTTTAAATCCTTTTACTGTATTTTCACTGACATTTCAAAAGAAATTAAATTAGGTGCATATATTCTACCTGCCGTATTTCCACAGAGTAAGTTTGGTCTCTTAATCTTTAAAGTGAACATCAAACTATCTGATGTGACCAGTATGAGTATCAAAAGACATTTACATATGCAGATAAAATTATACCATCTATTCACACTCACACACAGACACACACACACACTCACATGCTCACATATACACCTCCCTACATGCCCATGAGTCATGTAAATTCAATTCAGAGGTGGATTTTTCAGACGAGCAGCACTAAGTGTGAGGGGCACTCTCAGTCCATGATGAGAAAATATAATTGACTCTAGGAACCCTGAGGATATTTAGATAAGAAGCATCAAACTTTCTCTTGAAAGACACTATTAAAACAGGACACACATTTATAATCAGTTGTGTATCTGGGGAGACATTGGGATTTGAATAGGACAATATTAGTAAGCATTAACAGAATGTGGTCTATTGCCTGACTTGTGAAATCTAGTAGTAAAGGAAGATCAGAGTTCCTGTTAATTAGGACCACCTACAGTGTTGGAAACCTTTCTGAATGATCAAAGAGGAGGCATACTTAACCCAGGAAATGTTGACAAGCTCTTCAGCTTGTTAGCATAAAATAACTTTCCACTAAGTGCTTGATGTGTGAGCTCTTTTATGTTCTGCCATAGTTTTGGTTTAATACTTTCTGAAGTGATATTCCTTAAACAATGACAGTTATGTGGAAATTTGATTTCTACTAGTGCCTGTTTCTGTATCAGTTAATATCAAGTAGACATTTATGCAATATTTCTTCCTGTTATCAGAATTTTAAAATACTTTACATATCAAAAGTTATTTCAGTTTTTGAATTTGCAGTGGAGTCTACGTAGATCTTAAGGGAGAGAACCCCAATTACATAAGAAATCATCTTAGTTTCCCTCTGCCCACTTCACAACAGCATAAATAGTGGTCCCTAATGTTCAATTTCAAGGAACTGAGAAAAATGCCGTCTTGGTATAAGGCCCCAGATCAATGACTTTCTGAGCTTAAGAGAAAAAATTTTCAAGCCTCTGGTCTACATAAGCAGACTGCATGGCACAGTAGGAAGACCTTTTCCTTTGGATCAGATAAACATGGGTTCGAATCCCCACTCCATCACTTAGAGTATCTGCGTGCCTTCAGGGATGTTATTTTATCATTACGGTGCAAAACAAGGGTCACAATACCAACTTTAAGGGTTGTTTGAAGGCATAAGAGGGAAAAGCTGATAAACCAACCACCACATTTGGGCCTTAATAGTTTGCAACTGTTACAAATAAACAGATATTCTTAGGATCTGCATTCTGTTTTTAATGCGAACCAAATATATAAATCCCCACAAATTGGTAGAAAAGCATAGTATTCAAAATACATTTATATATAGTATCATTTAAATACTTCCTTCAAACTACTGCAATCTACCAGTCAATTGAATTCATTTTGCTAACAACATCTAGTGAGCACTAATGTGGCAAACTCAGCTCAAGAAGCTAGAGATATGGGCCTGGGACCCTGGGACAGTCCTGCCTCGGCAGGTCAAGGGGCCTTCTGACCTTTCTCCTTGTGGTGGGATGTTCCTCCTCTGTGAGTATATGCAATTGATGTGTCACTCTCCACGATGCTTTTGTAAATCATTATTATAAATGTTTAACCAGTAGCAAGGAAAGGGAGCAAAAGTATTTTTTCTTTATATTTTGCATTGTATTGTGGGAATGTTTGACCGCAATTGCTCTGTAGTATCTCTACTAGAGAATAGAGAATGGGCAAAATGAAAAAGGGAAAATAATAATAGTGACCACTGAAACTGCACATCATCTTAGGAATGAAAGAGGGGAGAGTGTCCTCGAGGGAGAAACACTGCTAGGTAGTCTGCAGGAAGCATCTGCAGCTCTGTTCCCCTTGCCCCACCATGCCTTGCATCTGCAGCTCAGGGACAGAGAGTGAAGGTGTGCGCAGGGGTCAAGGCACCTGCAGGAGTGAGCTGGGGAAAACGAACTTAGGAAATTAGCCCTCCTCCTCCAGGCACCAGGAAGCCTGCAGAGGGCTGGAGGCAGGGAAGCCTCGCAATCAGATCAGCATTTCAGGATTAAGTCTTTATTGTGGAAAACGGACTGTGCAGGAGAGATGTGTTAAGGGAACCAATTAGGAAGCTATTGCCTTATTGAGCTTTTTTATATAATAACTATATGTTATTCTATAAAGTATCTATAAGGCCTCACAGTGCTAGGACGTTTATGCAATATTTGATGCAATTTTACTCCCTAACCATTTTCCTTCACTCCTTCACTCATTGATATATGCAGTGTGATCAAAAATATGGGGAATGTTGAAATACAGGAAGCTATTACATAAAAGACATATTGCCATCAATCCCCCTCAAAATATTCACCTTCGATTTGAGTATACTCATCCTATCATTCTTGGCAATGTGTCTTTTACTGTCATAGTTTTTTTTAATTTAATTTAAACATTCACCATATTTTCCAATCACTCTGTGTGTGTTTAAATGTTAATTTAATAGAAAATTAAAATTCTGTCTAACTCTAAATTTAGATATTCATCAACTCTTCTAAAAGAATAAAATAAAATATGCACGTTCATTTTGTCTATGTATATGGAGTCTTAATTTTGAATCTAAAAGATGTACAAATATTTGCTGGCTTCCTGTTCCACAATACGATTTGTTTATTTTTCAACAAAAAAATAAAATTATAGGTGTATGTATTAACTTTGATATTTATTAAATTGTAAAATATCAAGCTATATCATACTCATTACAGTCATCTACAGCACTCTATAAATACATGTGTTTGTATATAGGAACATATCTATGAAGAGTCACTGAACCTAAACCGTCTAAAACAAAATTACTAATAGACTTTCTTCAAGTTGCACTTTCGAAATTCATCCTTTTTATAAGTTGTAAAGTATTCATAAAGGCTGAAAAATGTGCAAAAATTTGCATTGATGGATGGTTTCTTCTCCTCCATCAGGAAACGATGTACTTGAAACTCATTATAGATCTTCATAGAAACTCGACAGAATGTGCCTGGGGCTTTGTGTTCATCAGCATACACCAAGTTGACTGCATAATTCATATCTCTTGTGTCACATTTAATGTATAACATGTACTTCCTGTTAATTATGAAAATAAAAACACATCATATATTCTAAGAGCATAATTACAAAAATGCTGCAAAAAGTTATGAATCTGAAGTCTATTCGCTGACTTCTCTTTAAAAGATATAAAATAGGAGAGTTATTTTCTATTAGTTTTTAAAATAAATTTAACAATGCTTCCTTTTTCTCTTCCACCTGACTTTACAGGATGATATAGAGACTCCATAACATAGGAAACAGGAAATAATAGAGACAGAGGAGTTACCAACTTTATCATCTCAAAACATTTAGACAAATAAATAAAATGAACTCAGAACTTTCCAGGACAGAACCAAGATTGTTCTCTGGATATGAAGACCAAAGCAATGTCCTGATTAATGCTTATTTTTCTCTTGTAAGGCATAATTTTAAAAATGTTTGTAGTGCATGGAAAAACAAAATTCAGTAAAGGCCCCAACCCTATTAGCCTTCAGCAGTTAAAATTCTCTGAGATAACATCTACTCTTATAAAGAGGAAATATATCATATAATTAAAATTCTAAGTACTTAATAATCATAATTTTATTTGAGAGAAGCTTTTAAGTATCTTGTAGGGCTCATAAATCTCAAACTGTGTGAGAAGTTATAAAGCCTATAATAGTCTAAAGCTTTCACACCTACATAATACACAAGCTCTAGCTGTATGAGGCAACCACCACTCTTTGGTTACTAATTAAACAAGCACAATATTAAAAATAAATTAACTACATAATTAATATTGCATACTTGTCATAGATAGTTATTGTGCATCTTTTCCCTGAACTCACAGGAGAGAAACTTTTCGGCATTAAATTTTGGTGGGTTAATGTGATTCACTAATTAAGAATATGGGCTGGACTGTTAGATCGGCTGTCACCAAACAGGAACTTTTTTACACACACTGAAAAAATGAGTGACTCTTTTTTTGCCACCAAAAATGATAAGAAAATTATGTACTTTGTTTGCTTAGTATATACAACATTCGGAAACTTATCTACAAATGTTATCAGAAACTAACATGTTTGTAAAAGCGAATATAACAATTCCTATTTGCAGGAACAGCAGATGGTTAGTAGCTGTTTCATCTGGTTAGTAGCTTCCAATATGTCAGCTTAGGTATCCACCACAGTTATATGAGTTTAGCAAATAATACTAGTAGCATTAACTATTATTATTAAATTCCCAGGAGTGAAGAAAGTGGTCTGGGTGCTCCATATTTACAGACTTCAAATAAAGTATCAAAAAGAGTATTGCAAAAGCTCGGTACAGAGAAAGCGCCAAATACAGTCATCTATTCTCCTTGTGGAGGCACAAGGGTTAACTTTCTCATTGCTGGGATAAAATTTAAAACATTCACAACTTTAAACACCCACAATTTAAAAGAGAACAGATTTATTTTAGCACACACCTTGAAACGTTTCAGTCCATGGTCTGCCTGCTTTAAGGTAGAAAGTTCATGGTGGAAGAGCATGCTGGACCAAAGCTGCTTACTTCATGTGGCCAGGAAGACAGCACAGGAAAAGAGCACCATCCCCAGCTACACCCTCAGAGGCACGCCCCACCCACCTCCTTCAACTGAGCCTCACCTCTTAACAACACACTCAGCTAGGAACACAACACTGATGAGTAGAGCACCCACCATGATCCAGTCACCTCTCCAATAGTTTCTTATCCAGTCAACTTGACAATTAAGATTAACTGGCATAAGGGGTCATAGAAGTATCTTGCACATAACTGAGATGCCCCTCAAGTAGCAATATACAGGAGTTGAGGACAGAGGTCAGACCTTGACCTGTGGGTTTGAGTCATCTGCTGCCTATTATATATAGAGACTCTTTTCTAGGTCAATAAGGATGGAAGAGCCTCCAGGCCAAAGACACCAACTTGTGCAAAAAAAACCACGCTTCTCAACTTATATTAGAGTTCATCACAATAGAAGCATTAGATGTATTTCCTAGGTAAAGAGAGGAAGATGATAAAGCAACAGAAAGCTGACTGGGTAGAAGAAAACACTATACTCACATTTAATTGTTCATTAATTTATAGTTCTCAAAAATGGAATCTGTCACCAAACTTACATATTTACATATTTCATTACATACGTACATGTTTTAACCCTCCTGGTTGTTAAATAGGATTACTCAGTAATCTATCTGAATATTTCTCTTTACTCAGTTAGAACTGCTTCTTTGTGATCCTTGTAAATGTAATATATATTTGAGATAATGACTCCAGTGTGTCATTTCTGTTTTATAATGAAACAATTGAATAACATTTTAATAAGATCTTCAAATCCACTTACATACTTAGGTTTTCCTAATTAATGGCTCTCTTAAAAGCGTGTAGGACAAACGCACAAGGTTTTTTGTTTCTGTTTATTTGTTTTGTTTTGTTTTTGTTTTTTAGGGTTTGCTTAAATGTGTCAGGCACAGTAAAAATAATGTGAGCACCAAAAATGATGTCTGGGCCTGGGCAAATTGCTTAAACCCTCATAACTTCTGTTTCTTTTCAATTGAAAAACAACATTCCCCATAGGGATATAATGAGTATAAAATGAGATAAGGCAAGTACAGAACATAAGTGCTAATAAATCATGGCTGTACTATTATTAGAGCATATTATTATGGACTGTTATATATGTTCTACACAAGAAGCCAAGAATGTGCTGAAATCATGCAATCACATTCTCAAATTTAAATGTAACACACATTAGTTGAAGACCTACATCATGTAGTTCCTGCTTTTAAGGAGTTTACAATTGAGTAATGTAATAAATAAAATATGTCAAAGCCAATTTATATTAAGAAAGCAACTAGTATACATGGTATTTTCCAACTGAAATCCGGTCTATCAGCAGTTCACAGATGATGACTTTTGTAACACAGGGAAAACACTAATAAAATCTAAAATTAAAAAATAACCCTTTTAAAAGAATTTAAAGTCAAGTGGTTAATTTTTACTGAATAGCAAATTTTAAAGATCTTATCATGTTTCTTTAAATCCAGCTAATTATCTCTTTAACTTAGAGAGTTTTATATGTGTAAGTTATTTTTAAGCCTCCAGTTCAGACTGTCACTTTCTTTAGCAGGAGAATGGCTCTCATTGGTGCAATGAGAGATGGATTATAATAAGGAATATCCTAATTTTTCCTCGGAATGAATCTGTTTCCTTTTTTTTTTTCTTTTCTTTTTCCTCCTCCTTCTTCCAAAGATTTATTTTCCAATTTGCTTCCTCTGTCACTTGTGACTGATCTCGCAGGGCCTGTGATTTCACTCCACTGAGACCAGATCACGGGCGTCCAGCGCAGAGGACACCAAAGAGGTCAGCCCAGCCGCTTCTGGCCGAAGTTTGGTTTGCTAGTGTTCTGTTGTGGAATCGAGGACTCATCTCACTCTTCACTTTTCTCTCATCTTTCAGTATTTTGGCTCACTTTCATAAATATGTTGGGTACTCTCCATATCAAGGATCGGGCAGATAGTAAAAGACAATAATCACAAATCAGTAGAATAAAGAATTATTCCCACATACAGGACAATGGAGCACAGAAGATGGCCCTTAACCCTGACGACAAGATGCTGAAAAGTATTTTTGGTGAATGCTATATTTAGCTGGGGTCATAAAAATTAGCAGCAATTACCCACAAGAAAGATGTTTGCATATGTGTGTTCACATGCATGTACGTAGGCTGGATTGGGCCTGAGCTTCCCACAGAGAATCTGTACGTGAGCCAGACACACACAAAGATTTTGAAAAGCATGCTTTTGCTGTTGGGAGGAAATAAACCCGGGAAGAGAGTAGCAGTATGATGAATTAAGGAAGGCCTTATAGGAAGTGTTGAGGTGCATAGTTCATGTCACGCATTTTCACATATAGGGAAAAATTAACAAAAGCCTGGGCACCCAAACACCACTTCCATCTCTAGAGCCTCAAGAATAGTTGTATCCAAAAGTCTGAGAAACACACTGTATTTGTTTTTCCTATTTCTGTTTCCCCAGGTGATCTTGTCTAATGCCATGCTTTTAGAACACCAGTATGGTGCTGACACTCACCTATTTATCTCCAGCCTCATCCTGCCCTCTGAACTCCAATCTCACATCCAACTGCCTACATGATGTGCCCAAATAGGTGTCTAGTGGAGACCTCAAACTTACGCCCGGTGCAGAAATCCCACCCCTACCTCCCAAACTGCTCCTCCCACAATTCTGCTCACTTATTTCAATTACAATTCCAATCTTCTAGCTGTTCAAGAGGAAACACTGTCTCTCACCTCCTTACCTGACACGTCAGGGTATCTAGTGGGAGCCATGCTGAAAGAATAATCAGAACTAGCTTCTGACGTCCATCGCTACCAGCCTCGTCTAAGTAACTGTCATCTCTCATTCAGAGACTTACAGCAATTTCCCGGCCAAGCTCCTTAACCGTGCTTGTCCTTTTGCTTCTCCGCACATGGGTCCTTCCTGTACCTCCTGCCTCACCTAGAGTAAAGCTCTCGCCATGTCCTAGGAGTCACCCCGGATTGGCCCCATGACCCTCCTCCCCTCTTTCACCCTCCCTTGGTGTTCCGCGGATGCCCAAGCACACTTCTTCCCCCAGACAGGTACACTAGCTAATCGTGGAAAGCTCCTCCCACCATGTTCTTGTCCTTAATTCTTTTGGGCCTTTTTGCACTCGTATCATTGAGTTCTTTTTGACATTACATAAAACATGCCCCGCTTACACACACACACACACACACACACACACACACACACAAGCACAAATGTAATACCACCAGATGAGATACTCCAGTTTCCTTCTGCCTCTCAACCCTTCACACCCAAATCTATGAGCTTTCTGAGAGCAGAAAACAAGTCTCATTCATCATGTGTTTTCACCTTTGTGTGCCAAGCGCCCAGCACAGTTTCTCACATATCTGGCTATTCAAAAAAAGGCCCAAGGTGGTGGTTGTGCTGATCCCTTTATACTTCCGAAACACAAAAATAATATGATCATCAGTACTTTAGGCAGAAATAACTCCTTTATGTCATATGCCCACTCCTGAATCACAAAGCTTTAGGTTACCATTCTAATGAAAAGGACACAGTGAAGCAAGTCAATCCAGGCAAGAAAATGGATCAGAGGCCACCTACTGTGTGCAGCAGTCCAAAGATCATTTTATCTCTTTGTCATATGGGTCCTGAGTGTTCAACAGGGACCAGAGATGGATTTACTGTGAGGCTCAATTTTATGGACCCTTTCTAAGGCCCCATGCCTAATTGCCTATTTCTAATTCTTTCTTTTTTCTTAAAGAAATCTGCATCAGATCTGTTAACCTGGAAATCCCATAAGATGTTGATAAAGAGGGAATTCTCCCAATACAAAAATGGAAGGGGCTGGGGATTTAGCTCAACTGTAGAGCGCTTGCCTCACGAGCACAAGGCCCTGAGTTTCAACCCCAGCACCAAAAAAAAAAAAGAAAAAGAAAAAAAAAAAAAGAAGAAATGTACGTGCCCTGAGCATGTCCCTTTGTCCCCCATTTCTTTATCTACTGTACAATCTCACTTGTCAACTTCTGTCTGTGGTATCTGTGATTTGCTGGGGAGGCTGCTGTTTGTCAGCTTTATCATTCTTTCTCAGGACTACTATCTGCTGCTCGGTTTCTTTTTAAGGCCTGACACAGCACTTGAATTTGGAGGCATAGATGAATAAATGAAATGTAAATCTACGGGAAATTACCTTTGAGTGGCATATGATGCCTGCCCCCATAAGGAGTTAAAAGCTGCCTGTTCATTCATAAATTCAGAGTCCCTGGATTGTATTATTCATAGACGCGCCCACGACATAAAGTTGTTATAAATTTAACATTTATAGAGTGAATACTAGAACCTGGATTGCCCCTGTGAACTTTATCTAAAGTCAAGAAACTAAAGGGAGTCTCAGTTTCTTGAAAAGATTTAAAAAAAAAAAACAAACTGTGAATCATCAGAGTAAAAAGCCTTAAACCTATAAGGTTTCAATTTCAATCAGGTAGGATCTTATTTATTGATATCCAAGGTTTAACAAAATGAATCAAATGCCCTGACATCTAAAATGTGGGAATTGGGAACATCCCTCTAAACTTCCTTCTAGAACATGACCTGAGTATTAACCAGCTGATTTTTGTTGAATTTCAGGAAGGAAAATGGTTTTGCATTAATAACTCAGACAAACCAACACAAAGGATGACACATAGAGTAGCCCTCAGAGTGTTCTGTGAGAGAACCAGTATTTAATATGTGCATTGCACATATCCTGCAGTAAGCACGATTCCACTTTTCCTACACTATCTCTTTGCCAGTCTTGCTCCACAGAACCTCCAATTTGTTCAGAAAGAGAAGAACAGACAGGAAAGAAGGAAAGAATCACTTCTCTCTAGATCTGCTCTCCAGTTAGGACTGGCCCCGTCACAAGGGAGTAAGGTCCTTGGTCACCAGGACACCAGAGATATTTTCTTCTTTCATTTCTTACTTAAAATTCCCATCACCAGAGTCTTGTCTTGGGGCTGGATCAGAGTGGGATCAATACTACCAACGACAGGCACAAAATTAAACTGAAAAGACATTGTAGCGAGAGGGCCCATCTGTTTATAAGCCCAATCTACTCTGTGGGAAAATCAGGGGGAAATTCCTAGTGTGGTGCTAGTGTGACTTAAGTTGTTTCTAACTCTAACTAATATCCCTTTTTATCCAAAAAAGTAGAACCTCAGGTTCAAAGCCTTCAGCAGTCTACAGTTAACTAGTTAGAATTCAGTGACATAGTTCTGTTTATTGACTAGTAATATTGTCTTCTATTTAAGGAAAATGATATTGATTTCCCACTTACAATAGAATATCATTTCTCAGAATTTATGTGATGGAAAATTCCTCAATGTGGCAGTGTTGGGAAGCGGGACCCAGTGAGGGAGAAAGGTTTGGGTCACGGAGTGGAGGCCTCAGGAAGAGATTAATGCCTTTCTCACAAGAAAGAGTTCTTGTTCTCTCAGAACTGGATTAATTACCCCAGGAGTCCACTGTTACAAAGTGAGGCTGCACCTCATGTTATGTCTCTCTCCACACACACACATTCATTTGCTCTTCCACTGTCTTCCATTACCGGAAGCCCCCTGCCCATGTCATACTCTTGGACTTCCAGCCTACAGAAATGTGAGCCAAAATAAGTCTCCGCTTTTAATAAATTACCCTGTCTCAGGTATTCCATTATAGCAACAGCAAACGCACTAAGACAACAGTAATACAAAGTTTTCTATTTTACTAAGATTGAGGCATACTTAACAAATTATTTAAAATGATACTAAGAAAGCAAAACTGAAGATGGTAATGAGGATGACAAACCTTATGACACATGAGAATAAGTAAATGATATTATTGTACAGAAGTTTCTACGAAAGTATTCTTTGCCTGGAATAGAAAAATTCCTCTGTGGTTCCTCAAACTTTCCTGATGACTTGGATTACTTTTTCACTGTTTTGAAGAAACCAAAGATGTTGGCTACATAACTGTAGAAGGGAAGCTGGGGCCATGGGTGGTAAGGACATGGAACATATTAATGGGTAATGGCAGGTCTAGGGGGCAGCAGCAGTGAGGACCAAACTGGGAAGCAGGACCTGGCCACTCGTCCTGGGGGGCCCTCCTTGAGCCACCTGGCAGTGGAGAGCAGTAGGCCACTTGAGAATGGTAATCCCAAGGCAGACACCTAGAGGTCAGTGAAGAGTTGAAAATAAAAGACACCCTCTTCCTAAGGAAGACAGAAAAGCAGCATGACAACTCCTAATGCATTCATTCCCCTAACCTCATTTACTCATGTCTTAACCCTCAGCCCTCTTTGCATAACCCAGCCTCTCAATAATTCCCTCCATGGAGACCTTCACTCTTTAACATGGACCAAGAAAACCCAGTTATCACACTCAACTACTAGATTCCGGGAATCCTCCCAGAAATGTCAACGCAGTTAACAACAGTTCCTTTGTACCCTGCATGCTCGTTCACCCTGTCTCAGTGGCACCCTATAGACAGGGCACAGACTGCACAACCCCTGCCCCCAACATGGCCTGAACAAAACCACTATCCACTTCATTCCGCAGGGAGAAAAGTGTTGATACTGATGTAACCAGGCTCTCTGACAATAAAACAGAAATGGATAAAGTTTTAGAGAAAATGAAACCAGTGCACTTGCCCAAGGTCTAAAGTTTAGAGATGAAAAATAGGATGTAAAACTGGGACCTGGAGCAACTACAAAGGGATCGAGAACAGAATTTTAACTGCATCGGAAGGTTTAGTGAGACCTCCAGACATCAGTTGGTTGTCTTGTTACCTGAGACTGTTTTTAGAAGAAAATTCAACCATCTGGGGGGTTATTTCAATGAGCTCTGTTCTTTCGACACCTAGAAAAAAAAATCGGCTACTAATTGGAAATGTTATTTGAGCACTCTTTAAAATTCTCTCCAAAATTAATGAGGGCATATAGAACATAAAGATGCACAGAGGGAAACAAACAGTACCAGGAGACCTCAGAGCATCTTACATAAATGCAGCTGGTAAACAACTCCATGACATGCATAAAAATGGCGATGGGATTATGGTTTTGAGAACACCTCCAACGTGCGTTAAACCCCAGAGCAGCATTTTAAAATTTTGCCACAGACTTCGGGTCTATTGTGATATTAAACCAACTCTTTGTGCCTGCATAAACAGTTTGCTACACTTTTCTCTTGAATTATATATTGTGACTGCTGAATATTAATCTCACCCTCTTTTGAAAGGGAAATGTATATTTTTGTCTGTCATTTAAAGTGTTTGTAAATCTTCAAATCTGAGGCAGTTGCATCCAATAATGTGTCACTACCCAGCTACCTTGGAGTTGCCAATGGGCTTTATGAATCGGAGGCAGAAAGACAGCAAGAGGACCTTGAACTCATTAAATGTTTTATGAGTGGTTCCTCTTTCCAGAAAAAGTATAAATTTGTTTTCCAGATCCACTCTCTCTCGATATGTATCCATGATGAAAAATGCAGGCGATCTTTTACTTACCAAGATCTTTCTTTTATAGAAGATAGAGAAAACAGAAGACAATTTGTAACAATTAGCTTAATGCTTCCAATATTAAATTACATTATAAATGTATATATTAATCTGAAACCATCTGAAATGAATGAAACTATGAACATAGCTAGACAACCTCATACACCAACTCCCCCCTGACTGTAAGGCATCTAAATATACAATGAAGCAGCTTTTTCTGTCTCTTTATAACTCTAAAAAATTTACTTTTTCATTGAGGATATAAGAACCACTTACTGCTATTGATTTCAGCTACCTTTTTAGCCAACAGGTTTGTTCCCCTTCTCTCCGTGACTACATACAGGAATCTCCACGTCCCCTGTACCCAGAAGAGATGTAACAGAAAGAAGAGGGCTACAAGCAAGGAAATAACCTAACAAAGCACACAGAAGGAAGCAGGCTTATGGGATACAGGAATCAGACAGGAGTGAGAGAAAGAATGGTGGAAAGAAACAACCAAGCCATGAATCAAGAAAGAAGAAAACTCATCTCCAACAACTTAGACTACACAGACCACTTTTCAAATGCACAGTCAAGTTCTTTGCCAGTCTTTAAGGACTGCAGACATAGTGCTTTTGTTACTAATATATAGTTTGTATAATTAAAATTGTATTTTGAAAGCCCTTTGAATTTCAAAGCACATAGAATTATCCTTTGCATAGTCCTGAATCAGAACAATCAGGTAGAATAAGGCTGCGTGTCAGTACATAGATCATTTATTTTATGATTTACTTAATTCATCATAATATTCACCACTGCTACTTACTCCCAAACAATATTGAGCTGCACTTTCCCAAAGCAGGTTTTCCAGGTCTGGATCGAACTTGTCTCTGCCAGTAACAGTTTCTTTAAGAAATATGTTTAAAATGTTTCATAGGCCATCTAGTTATTTGCTTATTGTTAGGAATAGTGGGAGAGACCATAATAGACAAGCAGCCTCAGCTGGCTGCTGGAAGTAAGACTAGACTTGGTATTATTAAAAGGATGGAAGGTATATTCTGTGCCCTATGGAAAATAGTTTGATAATACATCTTGACCCAGAACTTATTAAAAAATCCATTATCTTTTTAATTCAAGTTTATAATAACCTTTGGAATTTCAATTTAGGTATTCCTCAGCAAAATAATAGGAAGCTCTATTACTGAACATGGGAAATACAGTCTCTCATATTGACAACTCTCATAGGAGAGTTTTTAATTTATTATTGACAAATTCATGTTCTTACTCTTAAAAAAAAAAGAGGAGAGGACATATCTTTTCCTTCTGAGTAAACCTCAGATTGACTTTGCCTTGCTTTGTGTTAATCGTACAGTGGTACACAAATTCTATTTATTGGGCTGTTAATCTTTGCATAACAGGACCTGGGTCTGTCCTGAAGAGGCTCATGAAATCTTCACCCTGAGGCCAGCTCACATTGAGAATAACAACATACATATCACTCATTGAGAAGGGGCAACCTTGTGCACACAACTCGCGCAGTCAGCGTTCCCTCGGCAACATCAAAGCTCTCACCGGACCATGGGAGACCCAGGCTCCAGGTCTCACGGCAGCAAAAGAGCTTGCCGGAAACCGGACACCTGCTTCCCTCCTTCTGGCACACTTACAAGACAAGCACATGTTCCGTTAAAAATAACACCACTCCGCTCTGACATGTTTTCCTTCCAGGCGCCTGGCTTTAAAATGTGCTTGCGTTTGTCACATAGGGCGAGGTAAGGTACCAGGTGATGGCTATGCAGCCAGCAGTCCTAAGAGGAGTGGTCAGACTGGCCACCGACTGCCGTTTCTCAGCACTTCCTCCTGCCTCCTCTGACCTTCTCTCCCCAACCCCACCCGTCCAGTGTTTTAGCTTCCTTCCGTGATACACTGGCACAGTGAACATTTCTCCTGGGTGTGGTGACGAGCAGTTAAAGTAGCAGACTTTCTCTGCCCTGCCCTCAATTAGCTAGCGGCCACTGGTGACCACACTGCACTTCTACAGGCTGTTTCTAATGAGTATCCTCTAGTGAATTATTGCTCTAATATTGTATGTTTCGATAATTGCTCTAACTGGAGAATTAATGAATCTGGTTGAGAAATTCAGTGTGATTACACAGTATGGACTGATCATTTCATGCTCATTTGGGCCACAAGTTTCTCAAATAGATCCAGTCAGTGAATACATGATACATTCTGTTGCAGCCTGAAACTCTTCAGAGGCCTTTCATTCATTATAAATTGATTGTTATCCAACAGAAAGCATCAAAACCACAGGTACATCTCTATGGGATTCTTGTAACTGTGTAAATTCTTGTTAAATGACTGCAGCTATCTGTGGAAGGAAAAAACTTGGAAAAATCAGTTCTGTGTCTTACGGATAACAATGTCAAACTCACTTTCATGTCTGGACTTTTTCTGAATAGTCAAGCTGCCTTTCTTCACGTTTTATTTAGCACCAGCTTTCCCAAGAGGGTTACACTGATGAGATTATCCAGAGCAATTTCCATTTAGCATGAGTGCCCTCGAGGCAGGATCGATGTCTTTTGGGGAGGGAGAAAGTGCTTCAAACTGTTAGCACTTAGGGATACATTAGCTTATTTTAACTACTCATCATTAAAATAGTTGACCAAAAGGGAAAGTACCCTTTGGCCTTAGTTTTCTTTTCATTTCTATCCTCATAATATGTTTCTATTTCTTGATGGGTTGCTTTCCACAAATTCTCAACCTTTCCCATTATTTTTCTTTACACCATGCATTTATTGTTATGAAAGTACGATTACTTATTCCCTTTCCAAGAAAAATGGGTCTTTTTAAAAATTGATGATGTTATGCTTTCCCCTTGTTAACTGATAGAGTGAAGAGTGAGAAATTTTCCAGTAACTTTACAGAGTAGATCAGAAATGGATGAGGTACAATGGGAGTAAAACCAACCAAATTTAAGAAGGGCTTAAGGAAATTTTTTTTTAAATGGAAAACAGCATAGACAGGAAATTGGCAAAGGTAGGGTCACCAGAGGTGGGTTGATTATGTTAGAGAGACAGTGAAGAGAGTCTAAAATCATCAGCCCATCTTTGTTATGAAATAAATATATACAATTAACACAATAGGATAGGAGATTAATGAGCATTTGACCTCAAATTTCTGTGGCACCAGAATTTAACATGTATGCCTTAAGATCAAGAAAACTAATAAAAAAAGGCAATGACCAATACTAAGCACCATGCTGTAAGTTGCTTTAAAAATGAATTCTTATTTCACCTAAAGTAGTCATGCTAGCTGATCCACATCAACAGTTAGTAAATTGGTAAATACTGTGAAATCAGTGTGTGTGTGTGTGTGTGTGTGTGTGTGTGTGTGTGTGTATGCAAGGAATATTAGGAAAAGAAAATATTTTGGGAGCTATTTCTTTAGCACATTTTCTCAAAGCCTTCTCCAATCCCAGGTCTTCTCACAAACTCAATCAAACCATTTCCATCAGAGCACTGATGTCTGTTAACTGATGATGCTATTAAAAGCAGTACCCAGGGTCCCCTACAGCCACACCCCGGAAGCCCTGGCTCCCAGTACCACTACACCCTGGGAATCTTAAGATCGTGAGATGAGAGAGGGATCACATGGAATACATCTAAGCGGACTGTCTTAGGCATTTTCCCATCGCTGTGATAAAATGTCTGACCCCTGGAAGTTAAAGAGAGGTTTGTTTTGTCTCACTTTAGGAGTTTCAGTCCTTGCATGGTGGGCTGGCTCTGGACAGAAGCTGCATGGGGTAAGGGTCTGACGGAGGAAAGCTGCTCACCTCATGGCAGCCAGACAGCAAAGAGAGAGAGGAGAGGAGCCAGGAAGAGTAGTATACCCTTCTGAGTCACACTGCGCCCCTATAATCCAATCACCTTCCTAAAGCTCCACCTGTGAGTACCTGAGGCTCTTGAGGACCATCTAGATACAGTGCAAACCATAACAAGGATGGGGTAGCATTAGCTAACACTTACACGGTGTTCTTGTGTAGTAAGAGCTTTTTCAAGCATTTTGTCTATAGTACTTTACACACACACCCACACACACACATGCAGAACACCTCTATGAGGTATGTACTTTTATCATCCTCATTTTCCAGATAAGGATATTTGTGTCTCAGGGCTTAAAAGGTTTGCCCCAGTTGATACAACTTGTAAGTACCAGAACTGAGACTCAAACCCTGACATACTGGCTGCAGAGTCTGTGGTCTTTCCAACTATCCTATATTACATTTGATATTTGTCATAACCTTTTTAATAAATCAATGTCTCTAGAAGTTAAACAATAATGAAGATAAATTTTATTAGTCTCACTTATTTGTATTCAGTGCCATATTTATTGAAATTAATATCTCATTGGTTTTCTTCATTGAAAAATATCCACTAATAAACATTAATGAAAAATCATATTGCTTTTTTCTCTAAAATAAATATTAGATACTGTATAAAAAACATGTAAGGTGAATTAATCTATACAATAAATATGTTTAATGAGTTAAATTAAATTAAATGATATTTTATTCATTTTTTTGGCCAATATACTGCTACGTACTTATTACCAAAATTATGAAAGGGATGGAAAATAGAATGGAAAAGCAAACTCATCTTTATACTGGTATTACTTTATGTTTTCTTCCTTTCTCTAATCAATTCCAAGGTTACATTTCAAGCATTCACCACCCTTTTAATCAATATATTTATTGTTCCTTAAACCTAAAATAATATGTAGTGTATAGGACATTTGTTACAAAAGGCTAAACACTGAGGTCCAGTTTTTCATGAGGGTCATCTGGAAAAGTAAAATTGCCTCTATGCTACTTTCATGATAACAGTAATAAAAACTGATATTGAAAACATCAATAAATATGAGTTTTATTACTGCTTGTCCAGCATTATGCAGGTATTATTTCACATAATCCTTAAAACCACTTTACCTGGTAGGCGTTATTATCTTCATTTTTCAGAGAAAGAATTGCATTCAAAATCAAACAGATAGTAAATGGAGGAGGTGGATTCTGAACCAGGAAATTTGATGAGGAAGTACCAGGATTTTATCACTAATCTCTAAGGAGTAGCACACATTGAGGGCTTTGACATTGATTGGCCATTACTGGAATTGTGGCTCTACCACATTTTAGCCGGTTTCTCAGATGAATTTCTGAGTTTGCAGTTTCTAATCTGTAAAATAGAGATGGTACTACATCACAGTGTTGTTAGGATTACATTAAATGATGTAAGTCTAGATGCCTAGGATATGCTCAACAAATAAGAACATCTACCATTTCATCAGCATTTATTGTATCCAGACTTTATGCTAACTACCTTATAAACATTATTCATTTAGCCACCCAATAACTCCATTAAGTAGGTTTTATTATTCTCATTTTATAGGAAATAGGTTTAGAGCATTTATGCACCAACCCAAGTGACACAGTTAGTGACAGACAGAGGAAATGTGAGCCTGATCACACTGCTAATGGACTGCTGAGACAAATGTTGGGACCCATGATCCCTGATGTAAGTCACAAGGCAGAATTGAGATTTTCCACACCTGACTCTTCACATCAATATTTCAGTATAAATATGATGATATTCTCATTATCCACTGTCAGAGGAACTCTATGGTTCTACAAAAGGCAGAAGCCATACATCTTTTCAAGAATGTTTGCATAGCAAATGGATTTTGAAATTAGAAACATTATTTCCTTCCAGGGCAAGGGTGGGTTTATTTACAAACAGGAAGCGAGAATTAGTATTTCCATAAAAGCAAAAGACAGGCATGATTATTGCCTACTACAAAATATTTGGGTTCTTTAAGCTTAAGGTCCCTTTCCTGTAACATCCCTCACAACATGTGCTGGTGTTTCCTGTCCACCTTTACATTTCTCTGTGGGAATCTGGGCCCAGAGAACCACCCCCAGGAAAACAATGGCTAGCTGGTTACTGTACTGTCACGAATATCAAACTGCACTTTGCCCCTAACAGAGGAGTCATGATACCACAGCAGGCTAATGAGTAAGCTTGCAAGCAGGACAAAGTCTCAGACCCTTTACAGCTCTTGACAACCTTCTCCCCACCCCACTGCACACACTGGAAAGGTAAGCTCGGGGCAAACAGAGCTCTAGTTCATCTCTAATTCGGCTCTTGTTCACTGCTAGATCTGCATTGTCTAAAACAATTGCAATAATTTTAACTGTTTTGCTGCTTTTATATTACCTCTAAAATTCACAAATTGATAATTATATTTGATCATCAGCCTAAAAATTCATGCAAAAATGTGGAATTCTTACCATATACAGTAATTCATTGTTTAAAGACCTGAATGTCCCCAAGAAGCAATTTCTTTTGTGTCATGTGCTGCCTGTAGAGCTGGGCCATGTCACCTGGTACCATCATCACTCACATCCTCACTGTGAATTCTGAGGCTTCAAAACAACAAATCAGGAAGTCCTAGGTTGCCCAGGACTCTCTGGCTCCCCTTTAGGGTTAAGTTTCTTCCCTTTGCACTGATCACTTTGATCAGACTTTATTTATTAGTCTTTTTGTTTTGCCAGTGACATAAGACTATAGACAGGGTCGATTATGAAGAAAAGAGGTTTATTTTGGCTCATGATTGAAGGTCCAATGTCAAGGTATCGCATCTAGTGATGTCCTTCTTGCCAGAAGACTCCTGAGGTGCTGGCAAGAGACTCTTTGTGTGTGTGTGTGTGTGTGTGTGTGTGTGTGTGTGTGCACGCGCCTGTCTCCTTCTTATAAAGGCTCCTTAGTTCAACTATGGGGCTCCACTCTAATAGCATTATTTAATACTAATCATCTCATAAAAGCCTCACCTCTATATACATAGTTAGATTAAGTCTCTATCATCTAAATACCTCATTCAGCGTATGATCTCTTTGGGAGATATGCTCAAACTATATCTGAACCATAGCACTTCACCAGCTCTCATCTTGTTTGCCGTGGGGAATATGGAAGATGGAAGATACAATATATATGGCGTGTGTAATATGAAAACCACACGTCAAATGTTCACTGAGCAGCAAAGATACGCTTCACGCTAAACGGTGTTGCTCAGTGAACCAATGCTTGCAGATACTTCACAAACTTCCCCATATGGAAAAGGCTGTAGGGCAAAAAGATGTGAAAAGAGAGAAAGTTACAATGATGGAGAGAGCTCTCACAAGAGTAACCTAGGTAGTAAGGTAGTGAATGAAAGAATTTAATTTTTCTTTTCTCAGACATACCAGTCTAGACTTGCTTTCCTCTAAATGCTTTAAAATTGGTAGGAGCTTTTAAACATGGGATGCTCCCGACTGGGCCATCTTCTTACTGATCTGCCTGGACCATTCTCACTGGGCTTGTCCAGTTCCTCCAAGGATATTCAACTTTAGCAAATGGCTCTGGCAACTGAGTTATGGGCAGGCCTGCAGCACGGCCACATTTCCTCCAGCACCACATTCAAATCCACTGCAGATGAATGTCTTCCTCCCTCTGGTCCTCGTCTGCAAACTAAAGAAAAAACAATAAATTAAATTAAATAGAATTAATAGCTAGATGTAGATGCATTTACTTTAATATTTTAACTATTTTTTACATTTCCCCTATTTGAACTAAAATATGTAGGACAAGATTTTCCCCTAGAATTTCACTTCTCTAGCAATCCCCCTCCCATATCTAACATGGAGAGATTGTCTATTTTGTACTGAATAATCAGTTTACATCATCTGCAAATGTCACCATTTTTGTTTTTTATCCCTAGATACAAGCCCAAG
Organism: Hystrix cristata; assembly: GCA_004026905.1. Lineage (NCBI taxonomy): Eukaryota > Metazoa > Chordata > Mammalia > Rodentia > Hystricidae > Hystrix > Hystrix cristata. The sequence goes on along the minus strand of PVJO010022302.1, from coordinate 1,149 downwards.
GTACCTGGATATTTTCTTTATGGTTCCATGTAAAATTATTTGGATAGTATATGTTTCATGGATGCAGTATAAGAAATGTAAAAAGAGATTTCTCTCAGTCTCAATTAATAAGGCATTCTTGCAGAATTCTTCAGATTTAGGCTTATTAATAATTAAACCAACTCATTAAGGCATTTTATAAAATTGAAAATATACATAATGCTATAGTTTGGATCTTGAATGTTTCTCAAAAGTCCATGTGTCACAGGCTTGGTCACCAGCCCATGGAGCTATTGGGAGGTGGTGGAGCCTTTAGGAGCTGACACCTAGGAGAAGGCAGTTGGATCATTGGAGATGCACCCGGGAAAGAAGGAGTGGAATCCTAGCCCCTTCCTTTTCTCCTTTGCTTCCTGGCTGTCATGGGGTGTCCTGATTTCCCCCACAGGTTCTGACACCTCAGGACCAAAGCAACAGGGTCAACTGACCATGAACTGAAACATCTGAAACCGTGAGCAAAAATAAACCTGTCCTTCTTTCACGTTGTTTTCTTCAGGTATTTGTTACAGTGATAGAAAGCTGACTGACACAGAGATCTGGGTTTAGTGATTCTATCACTTGCTAATATTATTAAAATAGAATTTAGGAAAGTAGAGCCTTTGTTTTAAAACAGCTTGTAATTATATGTGTCATGTAATGCAGACTTGTGTTTCACTGTAATGAATTTACTACTCCTTACATATGTATTTTACTAGGCTGCCTTCATCTGGGAAGGCATGAATAAAAAGAGGAAATTACTGATTTCTTCTCTTCTTGTTATATACAGTATAAATCAGTTATTTTGAAGGATGAAGATGTTACACTCTACATTTTCCTTAAAATACATTGTGTAAAGTGCATAAAGAAGTTATATGCTGATGTATTTAATAATACTGCATCTTGAGTGAGTGTGTGTATTTGTTTGAGATTACCACAACAAAATACCTGATGCTGAATAACTTTATAAAGAAAAGATGCTTATTGGCTCATGGTTCTGGAGGTTCAAGGTCAAGGGTTTTTATCTGATGATGGCCTTCTTACTGGCAGAGTCCTCAGGTGAGGCAGGCCATTACATGGCAAGAGACAGGGACATGAGTGTGTCCATCCTCTGGTCTCTCTCCCTCTTCTTGTAAA
>PVJO010022301.1:0-28382 GCA_004026905.1 Hystrix cristata | reverse complement strand
TTTTTTTTTTTTTTTTTTTTTTTTTTTTTTTTTTTTTTTTTTTTTTTTTTTTTTTTTGGTGCTGGGAATCAAACTCGGGTCTTGTGCTTGGTAGGCAAGCACTTTAACCACTGAGCTAAATCCCCAGCCTCTTTGCTTTCTTTGACTTTTTAAAGAACACAGGCTGCTTATATTGTAGCATATTAACAACATCCGACCTTGAAAGAGTCATTGTTAGAATTGTGAAGCCTGCCTCCTTCCAATTCTTTCTGATCCACTTGTCCCATATTAAAAGGATAAATACATGTTTAAAAAGAGGGACATTTACTGAATATCCACCATGAATCCTCACATCAGCAATGTGAGATAGGGTTTATTTTTCCATTGTGCATGCAAAAGAATGAAGATTTCATAGCTTGTGTGTAAATTCAGGTCATTGAACATTCACTTCTTTTTAGGACAGGTTAGATTAATGCATAATAATCAAGATAACTCCTCAAGATAGCTCAATATTAATTCATCTCAATTCAGTTCACATGAGTGTAGCTGAAGGTATTGTAGGGCTTTCTCTCTGCTTGCCCAGAACCTTGATAGGCACCGTTTAAACTTATACCATCATATGTGTACCTCGGAAATGTTGTAAAGGTGCTACTTGTGCAATGGCTCCATTTGAAGAACAAATTACATGGTTCTACACTGAGATAGTTCTATTGACAACTCTTAAGGAAAACATTAGCTAACCTAACAAGATATTAGGCAAATAGCATATTTTATATATTTAGTGGATTCTGTCTCTGAACAACCAGCAGTCCTTGCGGGTTTTGAAGTTTCAACCTGACTGGGAAACTAAACATGACAGTTTAATACTAGCTTTTATCAAAAAAATGATAGACATCCTGAGTCAGGGAACTCCTCCACTTCAATAAAACCAAAATTGACATCAGTTCACTCTTAGAGATTATCAAGCAATGGAATTCCAATCAATAAAATTGATGGAGACCTTTCTTAAAAGACTAGAGTCAAACGAGCAATGTGAGTAAAGCCACTGTATTGGGTTGGCAGTTACTATTACAATTAATACTCCCATTTAAAAAAAAAAACTTCAATCAAGATGGATTTTTGTAATAAACTAAAAGAAGTTTGAAATTCATTTTATGGATAAAGATACTGAGGCCTAGTATAAGTAAATGATTTTGAAAGTTTATTAGGAAATGTAAGATTTAGTTTGAATTAATCCATAGACTCTGGAACTCTCTGAATCTCTATTTAAAATCCTTTGTGCTGCTCTGCAGGTTAGATTGCAAACACTTTTGAAATGCCACCCTGGGCCGTGCTCATACTGCACTTAACAAATATCTCCAGAGTTATTAAACCAAGTGAATACAATAATAGTTTGTATTTATTAAGTATTTACTACGTGCATGGAACTTTACTAAGTGCTTCACAAGCATTATCTTGTTTAACCTTTACCATAACGCTCTGAAATAAGCACTATTGTCAGTTTCATTTTATATATGAGGAAATGGAGTCAGAGCAATCAAGCGACTGGTTTGAAAGCATATAATACCAGTAAATGTCAGTGGTAAGATTGGAACACAAGAAATCTCAGTTTCAAGCTCTTACTCTTAACTATTTTACTACAGGTATATACTGCCTCCCATTTCCTTGCAAAATTTGGTATTAGTCAGGGCAAAACCTTGAGTTTATGAGGGCTCCAAGGATGGTGCAGAGACCACATGTTACCATATTAATGCTTCAATGAAGTGACAGTTATTCTTGTTAGTGAAATAGGGCAGTAGCCAAATCAAGAACCACCAGCTCAGAAGTACTTCTAAACTTTCCAAGTGCTTGGTGGAGTTTAAATAAACTTCCTGGCACGTTGAGTCTGCTCAACAAATGGAAGCTATGATTGCTTGTTACCTTTATAATAATAATAAAGATAGCTCTCATTTGATCATTATACACTGTATAGTGCTATCAATTTATCACGCTGTACCCATAAATTTATACAATTAATATTTTTATTGTTTTGGGTTTTTTTGAGACAGGGTCTCATTATGTAGCTCCGGCTGGCCTTGAACTCACTGTGTAGCTGAAGCTGGCTACTCATGGTGATCCTCCTACATTAGCCTCTAAACTGTTGGAATTACAGTATGCACCACCACACCAGGCTCCTAAATTTGTTCAATTAAAATAAAAACATAATGAAGATAGAGAAGCACTGAATGCAACGGAGGATTAAAAACTGAGAAGCATTATTTAAAAGATTGAGCCGAGAAACCAAATAGTGAAATTTAAAATCAGTACTTTTTTGTTTATTTCCACTGAGAGTGAGCGATATAGTAGGGTTGCTGGTGTTGATGCTGCCCTGGGAATCTCTCTAAACAGAAATTCTCAGCAGTTGGCGGAGAGAAACCCCAGATGTCAGGGTCGCTAGTTCCCGGGCTGCAGATAACTGGTTATATGGGCTTTCCATGTATTTTTGATGGAGCCATTCTGGAAAAGTAAATATGCTCTGGGGAATATATGGTATTCATACAGATTGTACTGCCTGGATTTAGTCAACTCTTCCCCTCAATAGACTAAATTTTTTGAAAAATGAAAAATATTTTGGAGGCCTACAGTGACAAATATGCATCTTTTCTGGTTTCCTCTTTTATGTAGGTTTTATTAAACTTATATTAAGTGCTTCTTCTGTGCCAGGCCTCACACTGCGGAGCTACCAATAAGGAAATAAGACTATAGCTGGCATAAACATGGATAAGTCCCCATCTGTCTCACTCTCCTCCCTCTATGACTTCAGGCAGTCTAGGATGCAATGTTCCCACCATTATAATTAACCAGTTGGATTTAATGAGTACGTATTGACTGTTAGTTATGAGACTGTATGGTAAATGCTGAAGTACAGACACAAATGACGTTGCTCTATGTTCCTGGAGTTCACAGCCTGCTGGAAGAGGCACACATGTGAAACATTAACTATACTGCAGCTTGCCAATCACCCTGCTCCTCGTGTGGGCTAAATGTGTTTGTGCAAGAGGAGGAGGAGGCCTTTTATTCTATCTGGGAAAGTTAAAGGAAAGAAGCATCGTATTTAAGTAAGAGTGTAAAGATAAGCGAATGAATATTAAATAAGTCTAAATGAAAAAGAAAGACGTCAAGGGCACAGAATATGAAAAAGCCCATAGAAGTTAATTCAATCAGTGGGTCTGTATGAGTGTGAAAGTTATTTTTTGGAGTGAAGTGTTTAGAAAATAAGAGACTAAACATTTATCAAGCATTGTTTATGTGTCAGGTATTGGGCTAAATGTTTTATACATATTTAATCCTCACATCCAGGTGAGGTAGGAATTACTGTCATCTCATATAGCAACAACTGTGTGTTACCCACCAAATATTCATATACTACCTTACACTTTTCGAGGCTCCCATACAGTAGTTTTGAGCTACGAGACTTGGGTTTAGCAAATGAGATATAGGCAAAAAATATGTAAGTTACTTTCTGGATTGATGGGATCCTTTGATACCCTCTTTCCTTTCTAAACCATCTTAGAATCTACATGTTCTAATACACTAACTTCAAGATGCAGGAAGGTATTTTCGTCTACCTTGTTGTGATATGAGAAAGAGACTTTTATTGCATTAAATTTCTAAGATTAGGGAGTTAATTTGTTACCATAATGTAGATTATTTCGGGGATCTAGATTATAGCCAGTGTATCAAAAATGGCCTGTTGCCTGTTTTGTAAATATAAGTTGAGTAGAACCCAGATGTACTAAATATTTACATATCATCTATGGCTGCTTTCATGCTACAATGGCAGAATTGAGTAGTTGTAACAGACATCATATGGCTTACAGAGCCTGAAATACTTACTACCTTGCTCTTTATGAAAAAAAGTGTTTGCTGACCACTTTCTTATTTTATGAACGTACGTTCACACAGCTAATCAACAGTGTTGTTGGATTTGAACCCAGGTCAGTTTTTGATGCTACTTCCTGCATTTGTTTTTACTGTCACTGGTCCCGTGAACTCCATTTGAATCTACACTTCAGTTACTATACTTCTTTTTCCGTATGCGTATACTACACATATTGACAATCCATTCTGCAATTACTCTTATGGGTCAATGTGGTGTCCTTTTGAAGCATGACTTACTGTGTCCCCTAATACTTAATGTTTCCTACTACTCTCACCTCACCCTGAAAGTACGGCAATGAGAGAAGGAGGAATTGAGGACAATTCTAAGGACTTGCTTGTACAACAAGAAGCACAATGAATAGCTGATAGTAGCCGTGTTAAATAGACTGAAAGCTGATGCAAGAGTGAGGTAAAGACTGCAAAGGGAGAGAAGTTTAGCACAAGACATGTTGAGTTTAAGGTTCCTGTGGGAAGATCCAACTGGAGGTGTTCTATAGTCAAGTAGACGGATGAGTCTGAAGCTCAGGCAATATATCTGGCTTGGAGATAGAGTAGAATAAATTATACTGAGTCATCTACTCTTTATCTCTTAAATTTTAGTATGATCAGTGCTATAAGATGGCTCAAGATAGAAAGTAGAGTCTCAGTCTGAAACCAGGCTTGTATTTGATATTCTGTGATTATATGAAAACAAAGTGTGTAGATACCACTTTTATCATATCTGTGACTTGCCCTTTTAGGCAACATATTTTGTTCTCTTTATAACATAGAATTCGATGTCTTTATGTTAGAACTAACATTGTTTGTTTCTAAGTCATACAATACTATTTGGGAATAAGGGGCTTCCTCTCAAGAAGGTAACCTAATCCCTTATTGCTTCCATCAAGATTTCATAGGAACTAGAAGGAAGATAAATATCTTAAAACCATTTATAACCCTGAGAGAACCCATCATGTAAATTATTCAGTGTGCAACAGAAATACAATACATTATTTGAGCATTGTACATTTTAACTGTAAATGAATCTGTAATTACTGAAGCACTAAAGTGATTAAACCTAAAAATGCACAAAAAAAGAGCTATTTTCCCTCCTCCTGTCTTGAGATGTTGTGAGCTAACCACCCGATTTCAAACTTATCACTCTTTGTGTGTGTGTGTGTGTGTGTGTGCCGGGGATCGAACTTAGGGCCTTGCACTTGCAAGGCAAGCACTCTAACCACTAAGCTAAATCCCCAGCCCCTCAAACTTATCACTCCTGAAGATAGTTGATCTCACTAATATCTTCAGAATAATCCTACATAAGGAATTACAACAACAAGTTAAAAATCCAATGATCATGATGACATCAAACAATTTTTTTACATAGTTTGCACCTTTATTTTGATCTTTCTATATTCATTGCAAATAAGTGATCTGAGGTAAAAATACAGACTTGGTATATTGACCATTCACAACCACCTCCTTTACAAATCCATGTCTTCCATTGGAACCCACAGAAGAATTCCACTTTGGATTTACTGTTCTGCTACAACTATCCTGATATTTTAAAATTTTGCTAAGGATTTTAATTGTACACTAGGACCCGCAAATTGTGTAAATGGTTCTATTGTCTACCTGGTTTGGTTCCTTGTTGCTTGACCTACCATAGCTGAGCCCTCTAAAAGTACTCTGGTCACAAATGCTGGAAGATATTTGAAGAAATTCTGTGCTGCAGTGTGTAACGTAATGAGCAGAGCTTTGCTGTTGACAGCCTTACAGGCAGGAATCAGTATCCTTTTTTGTTTTCCAATTTTGAGCTATGGCAAGATGGTGCAATCATTACTTCTGTGACTTCAATAGGATTGGAAATGGAAGAATTTTCCAAACCTGTTTATCTATATGTGGATAAGATGCTTAGTGTCTTTCGATAGTATGGGTTACAGAAAGCCCAGAAATTCTGCATTAAGACTGATCTCTGTTGAATTTGTTTAAGAGAACATTGTGGAATATGGTTTTCTACCTTTAATCTCCTTTAGACATCCCTTACTCATTCCTTCATTTCCTTCCTACTTATAGTCACTATTACTTTCTTTTAGGAAGGTTTGCAGTTAAGAAAGGAAGAGATAGCATGGCCATGTTTATACGATTAAGGCAAATGGATTGCTTTACCCAGGGCTGTCCATATTTATTATCTTTGCTCAGTCAGGGGAGAAAGGTGAATTTTCTGATGAGTGATTAAGAAGGTAGAGGTAATGGTATTTCTAGAACTACCTCTTAAAAATACATTTCTAAGGATTTACCTACTGAATCTATGAAAGACTATCCTCTATTATTTCAGCCTTCGAGTGTTTTGACAAGTTGATTATTCTTTCCTGACCTTCTAAACCATATACCCAAAACCCTGATGCTGCCTAGGAGCTAAAGGAATATTTTTCATCACTGTATTTCCTCTACCTCTGGATCCCTTTTAGAATTCAATTTCCTTTTTCTCTTTTAGTGACCTTTTTATAACCTTCCTTTGATGTCATGGATAGCCAAAATCCAGATATGGGATGAGCTAATGGTGTAGATAGTTACTGTGACTTGGCAAACTTTCTTCTTGTCGGTTGGTAACTCAGGCAGGAGGGCTGGGAAATGTACTGCCAGTGGCAGACTTGCTCCCTGCAATAAGGAAAATTAAAATTAAAAAGGATAGAGGTGAGGGGTCTATCCATACCTGTTTTATTCACCTGGTTAATGACTCAGGCTGCTCATTAAGCACCAGAGAAGCAAGCTTTATCATTTCCCCAGCTTCAGAAAAATGAAACGTCTGCATGCAAATCACACTAACATGCTGCGAAGCACCTTTAATTTAAAGTATGTGATGGGATCTAATGTAACATTTATCTTGCTACAACTGACATGAGAGGAAAAGGTGCAGGATTTAAGGAATATTTTATTTAAAGACAGCCTTAAAGAGACTGTGGAAGTGATTGCCAGTTTATCAGCTGACTCACTGGTGCCTGCAGAGAACTTTTTGTCATTAGCCTATCTGAATCCCAATATGACCCAAGACAACATAGTGAAGGCTTTGTTCCTCCAGTATCCCCATCATCCCCATCTTTCTACCCAACACCCTCACTCCCTGACAGTTATTTTCTCCATTAAGAAACACAAATTAGTACTCAACACAAACTGGAAACATACCAGCCCACATACAAGCAAGGCATTTGCGTTTGCAGGAATCAGCAGTATTATGGGTGCAAAGAATTGGCATTCAAACAGAAGCCACAAGGAGCGTGGGGGAAGCATCCTGTTTGGCTTACTGGATTTAGCCATGCAGAGCCCACTGTCTTGGGGAAAATAATTTGTGCTCCAGCTTCATATTTCATGGGAGAAGATAATCTACTTAGTTCTGAGGGTAGCTCTACATGATCTGGTAAGATCATTTGCAATACAAAAGGGATTTGGGGACATTCTCTCAGGTTAATCCGATCTAAAGGCCAATGTTTGCATGAGACTCTACCCTCATATCCTTGACTATCATGCAAGCGTGTGGCATCATTGTTCATAAGAGTAGAGCACTTATTTATTTGAGTTTGGCTAGAGGAGGATGAGAGATTTGCACATATATGGGACAGCCCATGTGCTGTTTCTATCATGGGACTCCAGAACAGGGCCTGTCTTCTTTGAAACAGAGATTTAGATAAGGAAGTCTCTATAAATATCTGTGTGATGATAAGAAATCTTTGTTCATTCTTGTTTACTTCTTGAAGTAAGAATTAAAAAAAATAAATTCATGTTAAGCCATCCCTTGTCTGAGTTGTGTACAAAGATTGGAAACAGTTTCAACATGATTGATTTTTAAATTGTGTCACATCAAGGACAGGAACCTCCTTGTTTCCTACCTCCTAACTGCTAATTTCTTCATATTCAATCAAATGTCTGCTCATTGTGGATGATTTTTTCAAAAATTAAAAATTTGAAATAATCATAGATTCATAAGCATTTGCAAAATAATACAGGGAAGTCATGTGTATACTTTACCCAGTTTTCTCCAACTGTAGATTGATTCTGTTCTCTTATTGATCACATTCATTTAATATGAGATTTCTTGTCTGTCTCATTCCATTACCATAACCTGCCCAGGACATTTGCAAACATTTCTGTGGCACAGAACACATGGATATATAAAAAATTGGGTAAAATTTTGTTACTACTCTTCACTGCATATTTTAAGTAATCTCATAAGTTCAGAAAGAGATAGCAATAAATGAAACAGCATAAAATTATGAGAACTACTTTGAAGTTGAACATTTTCAAAAATGATTGTTGCTATGGTTTGAATAGTTGTCCCTTCCAGAATTCATGGTGACATTTCATTGTCACCATGTGACAGGAATAAGAGGTGGGATTTTAAGAGGCAATTAGGCCATAAGGGATTCCCCTTCATGAGTGGGGTTGGTGCCAATATAAAAGGGCACAATCAGTCCTTTCTTTTGGCTTTTGCACATGTCTGTCATGAAAGGAATAGTGTTTCTCCCCTCTGGAGGATGCAGTTTACAAGGTGCCAATTTGGAACCCAATACCAGGCTCTTACAGGAGACCAAAATGCTGATGCTTTTATTTTGAACTTTCCAGCCTCCAGAAATGTAAGAAATAAGTTTTTGTACTTTATAAATGTTCCAGGATCTGGTACTCTATCATAGCAACACAAAACAGATGAAGGCAATATTGTTCAATCTAAATGTGACTTCTCCATCATATAAGTGACTTACACATCATTCTGAATGTTATCCATGACATAAAAAGTAAATTGTCAAACTCAGGATGATATACGCTCTTAAAGTAGAAAATCCTCTCAATTTATCCTCTTATTTCTCTGTACAAGATTTCTTTCCTCAGTGACTTTCTTAGCTTCTTAAAATTTCTTATTTATGTTTGGACATCTTTGCTCTATTTCTATATTATACAGAGGTGATTATGGTGGTGTGGAAACTTAAGTGCTACTATTTTAAGAAAATATGCTAGTTCCTTGAGGAAATAGAAAAAAAGTGAGAATTCCTGCTGTTATACTGAAAAATACAGTTTCAATAAAATCATTTAAGTACACTTTAAAAAAGTTTCATTGTGCACATTTATTTTTCACTCATGTACTTGGAGTGTGCATGCATTTATATTCATGACACATTCAAGAAGATTTGCATGAGTGCACTACATGAGTAAGCCAGTCATTCAGTGAGAGACATTTCCTCCTGTGATTCTATAATAGCAAACACTGAGGAGACAAGACAGCAATATGCAAAAGAATACTTACTCTTGAGTGATAGGTATGCCTACAAAATAAAACATAATAGGGCACTCTTTTTTATTTCATTGAGATGTGAGGCCTATATGGACTTTGTTTACAGCTTCTACGTAAAGAAAGGAAATAAGGAAGAAAAGAATTCATTATTGGAGGTGTAGAGCAACAGATGGTGAGGTCTTTTCTCTTTTTAAAATTTTCCTTTATTAACAAATGTCCCCGATACATCTCCATTCACCCTTGCACGTTTTTCAGGATAAGTATGTAAGGCAGAGTCCATCTGTACTCACCTGCAGCACTACCACTCCTGTTAATAGCTGTCTTTTCATCAAGAATATAAATAAATAAATTGGAGGCCTGAGGTTTAAATTTGCAACCAATTTTCCAACAGCCCAAAGACTTGAGAAATGAAGATTCATTTCATGATCTTGACAACTTGCTCTCCTGACCCCTCACATCTGAGTCTCTAGCCCTCAGACATAATCACTCTTTCCTGACTTGATTATCTTTCTCTTTTTTTCTTTTTCCTTTTCCTTTTTTCTATTACCCTATAGCATATAAAAGTAATACTTGGCAGCAAGCATTTTTAGTTCCTTTGGTATCCCCAAAACTAGTGTGCTAGCGTGCTCAAGGGCAAAAATCACATCAGGAAGAATCTGGTGAGACTTCCTGAAAGAAAAGTGCAGAATTCTGAATTAAAGCTTCTGATTCAATACATGGCAGATCTTTAACTTACTACAAAAACAGCCTATTTTTTCTTAATAATAGCGCTATTGAGACCAGTATTATGTGATTATAGATATATTTTAACTGTAATAGATCCTATAGACCAAAAAAAAAAATCACTCTATTATAGACTTTCAGAGTTGGAAAGGACTTTAAAAGTGTGTAGTCCATATTAGTCAATTAATGCTTGAATTCCTCTATAATTTTCCTCCCAAGAGGTTATCAAGCTCCTGCTTAAACATGTGTATTAATGCAGAACTCACTACCTCTTGAAGTTGTCTATATCTCCTTTGCATAGCTCTTGCTTAACCTTGCCAAATTCTGTGTCTACACTGATACTTTTAAATTTTTTACACAGATCCAAAAATCTCTTCTGTAGATTCCATACTATTCCCAGTACCCTCTTGAGGATACAGAGAATACTCTACTTGTTCATCTTCATGAGAAGGCTTCAACTATTTCAGGACAATTTCCATATTTTTCTTGCATTTCCTCTTCTTAGGGCTCTATGATTCTTATATGATATTGTTTGGTGTCTCTTTGCCATACTGCTGGTTATCCCCTTTTACAATCATGAGACCTAATATTTCAAATTAAAGATAGTATCTAAAATGAAAAGGTTAAGAAATGAAGTATGTTGTACACTGTTATATCTAAAAATAAAAAATGTGACTTGCATGCTTTTTGTATGTGTGTGAAGGGATTTACCTAGACTTGCTAAGTTGAGAGAAAACTCAATATTTATAGAGAAATAAGCAATATATAATCTTAAATGATTATAAATCCCAAAAGATATGTACAAACACAATATTTTGAATTATGGCAATAACAAACAAGAAACCCACAAGGAGAAATGGTTAAAGGTAGTTACAGTTCTAAACCAAGTACTAGAGATGACGATGCAGACAATTCTCTTTTCCCTTTCTTTAGGTGTTGAATCTTTATCATTAAGGGCATATATACTTCTACAAGGTCTTATATGCAATTCAGAAATTAAAAGAAAAACCTCTAGAAATAAAAATATTTTTGTCATATTATTTGGCCATTAAATCTGACTTAACTTGAATTATTTGGTACAAACCTCTGAACTGTTGCAAAGCCCTCTCTCACACTCACTTTCTCCATCTCTCTCTCTCTCTTTCTCTCATATATATTTATATGCATGTGTGTATATATATACATACCCTTGTATAAAAATCTTTGTTATTGCCATTATTGTTTTATACATATTCATAGATTTTTCTCTAGAAATATTAATGTGTTTGATTACAGTGTGCTCTTCTAGACCCCAGTGGGTATGCTATATAGAGTGTATGGCACTCTATTAGCACTCTAAACCCTGAAAAAATGAATTTTTGAAAGTCATCTGTCCTGAAGTATTTTAGATATGATATTGTGAACCTGTTATACTTCACTATAATAATAAAAAAGTGGTATAGTCAGAAATTCAATGCTGTATTTTTGCATGTTTTGATCACAGTAGAGCCCATATAATCACCCCCTCAGTCCAGATATCATACTTTTATTAATACAACATAAGAATAATTACATTAATTGTTTTGGTGTTTGAACTACCTTTACTGAATCAATCCATACTTTTCTCCTTTAAATACCTAAGGCCCTCTACAGAGCAAATATTACTAAGCTATGTTCCCAAGGGTCATGTAGGAGATGAATGTATATTCACTTAAAGATTCTTATAAATAACAAGTTCCCAGGTGCATTTAATATAGCATCCATATACCAAGATATGATTTCCAGACAAGTTATCAATGACATGATTTTGTGTCGTTTCGACTTTAATGTGGTATATAATGTGTTATACATGGTGCACTATTAAATTACATATACTTGATTTTGAATACTGAATCTGGTACTTACTAGGGATGTGACTTTGGAAGAGTCATCTTGGTAAGACAAATTGATTTTAGCTTTTACCATTATTCTTGGAGTTGGAAGATTGATGTACAAAATGGTGTTTATCTAGCACACTAGAAAGAATAGCTCTATATTCTTGGCCCACAGTAGATGTATAATAAATGTTGACATCATTACTATTTCAAAAAAATAATAACAGAAACTAGTGGCTCCCAAATTTTCTTGCATGTTAGAATAATATAGAGAGCTTATGAAATCCAAATGCTCCAGTTTTACGGCATATCAAAATAGATTACCTTAAAATAGGAGCCAGATGATTACAACAAACAGAAAAGTTTGGGAACTACCAAACTGAATTAAGAAATCTTTGTTGTTACCAATGGAAGACAAATTTATTTTTGCCGTATTAATGAATTCATGGCTAAAGTACTTAGTTTAGAACTGTAAGTGCTTTTAACCATTTCTCCTTGTGGGTTTCTTGCTTGTTATTGTCATAATTCACAGTAATTTTTGTTACTTTGTTTCATAATTACCTTCAAGTTTTGGGAAACAAGGTCCAGGGAAACTGACCCTTGCAAAACCTTGCAAAAATGGTGAGAGCTCTTTTTCACTGTAGAGTGAACCTCGCATTATGGGTGTGCGTGTGTGTGTGTGTGCGCACGTGTGTGTGTGTATCTGAGTAGCAATGGACACTTAAAAACATTTGTTCCTTCAAGTACTGCACTTTTCACAAAATATCAAGTACCATCAGTATTCTAGTCTTTCTTCTGTCTATAAACTATATTGTATATAGTTTTCTTATTTTCACATGGCTCCATTAAAGAGCAGTACTTTGAAATGAGGCTATTACTTCATAATCTTTTGCACTGGACATTGAAGTTTTAGAGTAATCAAAAATCACTTTTACATTTGATGGGCACATATTATTGATTCATGTTGATTTTATATTCAATCAAAACTACTAGGTCCTTTTCAGATGCACACGTATTATTTCACATCTTCTGCAGTTTTAAGTCTAATTACAGCAATTTACATCTATTTCAATTAAATACACTTTTGTTCATTGATTCAGTCAGTTGAAATTTTTTAAAGACCAATTCTCTCATTGAAATTTGGTGACCAATTTTTTAAGTGAAAATATAATTACAGTAAACTGGTATAGATGGTAATTGCAGACTAGTAAGAAGGACCACAATATTCCTGGGAAGCTTTTTTTTTAAAATTAAAGATTACTGGGCTGGGGATTTAGCTTAGTGGTTAGAGTGCTTGCCTAGCAAGCACAAGGCCCTGAGTTCGATCCCCAGCACCAAAATAAATAAATAAATAAATAAATAAATAAATAAATAAATAAATAAATAAATTAAAGATTACTTTTTCCATATTATCTTTAAGTAATGAAGTGTGGGCATCATTTACACTTTGAATTCAAGATCAGAAAAAAATAAGTGGAAATATGTACTGACATTCCTGCATTAAAGACATAAATATTAAGAACCTACTGTGTGCAGTCAACCATGCTAGATTTTAGGATCTGTAGTATACTGAAAGAAATTTTATTTGCCTCAAAGACCTCTTGGTTTGGTCAGGAGACAATGTAATGCAACAAGCGATATGAAGAGGCAAATAAAGAATGGGGTGAGATTGTAATTGAGAGACACATAGCCTGTCCTAGAAGTTCAAAGAAGGGTACTTGGAGAATATAAATCTAAAGAACAGGCATGTAATAGCCAGAAGAAAAAGTAGAAAGAAGAGAAAAGAGATGGGTCACAATAATATATTCAGTCTATCTATAGGAAATATTTGCAACATTCTTTTCTAAACATGGAAATGATGAATAAAGTACATCACCATACAAAAGTCGGTTAAGCTTGAAAATAAGAAAAAAAATCTATGGCAGAAACATTAACAGAAGGCAAAGCTGCTGCTTGGGAAGTATAATGAGTGGAATTTAAGTCTGGGGTCTAGACTAGATGACACAAGAGTGTAAACGGGCATTCTACATAAATAATAGAGCCAAAGATGGCTTATTGAATCTACAAACAATTGTACCAAAACTTTGTGCCTTATTCAAGTATAAAAGAAATAAGAGTACCATTGGTCCCATGCAATAAGTGGGAGAAGAGTGATTTATAAGAAATTAGAATGTTAAGCCATTTGTGGATACTGGCAATATAGGATAAATACCAACGTGCTGGAAACCAGAGCAGAGAAACTAATGTTAAAACTGATTCAGAGAGAGGGAACATATAGGACCTAACAGAGGCATAATCCAGAGTGCATAGAGAAAGCTCCACAAGTTAGGACAGGACAGAAGCATGACTTCTAAGAACTAAATGGACATCTGAAGATGAGTTCACAGAAAAAGCAAAGAAATAATTAGAGTTCAAACAAAACAAGCAAGCAAATAAACCAGCAAAATAAACATGAAACAATTTATATATGACATAATTTGCCAACTCAACAGACATGGTAATTCAAACATGAAAACAACATGAATAATCAACTACTAAACACAGTCTATAACATAAGACAAAAATATAAAACACAAAAATTCTATTTCCAATACAATATAGGAGTTTCATAGACGCATTTCCCAGAGAAATAAGCACAAATAGTTTTCTTTATAAAATATTAAGGTCTCTAGAAATTGTCCCAAGGGCATAAAGCAAAGGAACATTTATTCATGAAAATCTAGTAAAATTTTATGAGTGGCAAGAGATAGTGACAGCTGAGCTGTGACCTACTCCTCAGTTCAGTATGACAGAAACTCTAGTGTAGGCAAGTTTCCCCAAGAAATGAGGCTGTTTCCTTTAAGTTTCCGGTCAATGAATGTGGTATCTCACTAGGTGAGGCAGACCAATAGCATTTCTTGACCCACCAGCTCCAGGTTTAAGGGGCTAAATTCCTGGTGAGTATAATCAAGAGATTGGGGGTTACCTTCTTTCTTGCATTCCCCATTCGTAGGACAAAGGCTGTACTCCAGGCGCAGCAGGTCTTCCAGCTTTCTCCTAGGGTGAGATTGCACACTAAGAGAGATAAGCCAAGAGCACTAGAGCTCACCACTTCACCCAGTTCCTGGAGTAAAGGACTCAGGGATTTTTTTACATCAGGGAGATACGATCATTTTAAACAAATACACACAAAACAACAGAACCACAAAATAGATAAAATCAGACAGTATTATGGGAAAATAAACAATCTAACAATAATAGTAGGAGATTTGAATACATCACTTTCAATAATGGATAGAATATCTAGTCAGGAGATCAATAAGAAAATAGAAGACTTGAACAGAGATTCAAATTAGACCTAAAAACATCTATGTAATACTCCAACAGATAATAGCAAAATGCACATTTTCCTTGTGTGCCCATTCAATATTCTCCTGGATAGGCAATATAATAAGCCTCAGTGAAACTGAAATAATTGAAATCATACAAGTTTTTTTTCCCCAAAATGGAATGACATTAGAAAATACTAAGCAAAATTACAAATGAAAGAAATTTGGAAATTTCACAAGTATGTGAAAATTAAACAGAACACTTCTAAATAACCAATATTTAAAAGGAAATCACCTAGGAAATTTTAAAAATTCTTTGAGATTAATTAAAATAAAAAGAAGAAAAAAATTCCAAAAATTATGCTATTAAACTAAAGTGATACTTAGCGGGAGATTTATAGCTATAAATACCCATCAAAAAATCAATAATTTAGTCTTCTACTTTAAAGTACTGGAAGAAGGACACAATAACTTGAGAGCAAACAACAGAAAGTTAAAAGATACAGAGGAAAGTTGAAATTAATTAAATAGCGTATAGAAAAATATTAGATCAAAGCAATGAAGCCAATAGCTTGTTCACTGAAAATATCAGCAAAATTTATAAACGTTTAGACTATCCAAGAAAAGAGATGATGAAAAGGTAGTAAAGTTTAAGATAAAAGAGGATATTATAAAGGAATACTATGAAAATTAATATGCCAACAATTTAGATAATTTAAAATGCAACAAAAAACCTGAATATACATATAACAAACATATTAAAGTGGTTGGAAGGCTATTAAATTTATGTATTTTTTAAAATGTTTTTTGTTTCATTGATCTTCTCTATTGATTACCTGTTTTGAATTTCTTTGATTTCTGCTCTCATTTTAATTATTTCCTTTATTCTATTTCCTTTAATTTGCTTTTCTGTCTCTAGTTTCTTAAGGTGGAAGCTTGCATGATCGATTTTTAGGTAATGTTTATTATATGAATTCAATGTGGTAAATTTTCCTCCAATCACTGTTTTTGGTGCACCCTGCACATTTTATTGTAACATTTTCATTTTCTTTTAATTCAAACTTTTAAAATATCTGTTGAAGCTTTTATTTGTTTGTGTGTTTCTTTGTCTGGTAACCCACGTATTATTTAGAAGTGGGGTGTTCAATCTCCAAATGTTTTGGGATTATCCAGTTATTTTTGTTACTGAATTCTAGTTTAGTTCCATTGTGGTCTTAAAGCAGACATCATATGAATATATTCTTTTTTTTTTTAATTTTTTTTTTATTATTTTTTACCAAGAACATGTATTGGTACATTGCATACATAATGATCATAATCAACATGGTTATTTTGTACCTGTACATGATACATCTTGGTTTTCCCCCCTCTTCCCGCCTTTAAACTTGCTAACCTGTCTTTAACGGACAGTGATGTGTTCTATCTTGGTGGATGTTCCATGTGAGCTTGAGACGATTGTGTATTCCTCTGTTATTGCAAGAAGCAGTCTCTAGATGTTCACTATATCCAGTTGATTGATGCTGTTCAGCTTCAAATTTAGTTTAAATATATCCTCATTTATTTTCTTTCTACTGTATCTGCTCACTTCTAATAGAGAGGTATTGAAGTTTCCAGCTACAACAGTGAATCCATCTATTTCTCCTTGAAGTTCTATCTGCTTTTGACTCAAGTATTTTAATGCTCAGTTGCTGGGTGCAGATACATTAAAAACTGGTATGTTTTCCTGGAAAATAGACTTCTTTATCATTATGCAATATCCATCTTCATGCCTGATAATTTTCTTTGCTTTGAAGCTTGTGTTGTCTGAAATTAACTAGCTATTTTCTCTTCTTTTGAATTTATTTTGTGTGGTATATCTTTTTCCATTAATTTACATGGTTTTTATATTTAAAGTATATTTCTTGTAGAAAGCATATAATTAGGTCTTGTTTTTTAATTGCTGACCAAGTTTGTTTTTCCTTGGCATATTTAGACTATTGATATTTAAAGTAATTGTTTACCTAGGTGTATTAATATCTACCATATTTGTTACTATTTTATGTTTGTTGCACTTATTCATTGTACCTCCTTTTGTTTTCCATTTTTGCCTGCCTTTTGTGGTTTTAACTGAGCATTTTATTTGATTCCATTTTGTATTCTCTTTTAGTATATTATTTGCAATATACATTTACAACTAATCCAAGTTCACTTTCAAATAACACTACACCTCTTCATGAATAGTGTACCTTATAATACCAAAATAATAATTCCTGCCTCTCATCCCTTTTATCATTGCTGTTACTCATTTCACTTATACATAGTATGGATAACCATATCTGTGTATGTATGCATATGTGCATAAGCATACATATTCGAATATGTTCTTATTTTGAACAAATTCTCATCTGTTACATTAATTCTGAAAAGTAAGATTTTTTTTAAAGTAAGATTTTATTTGCTTTTACTGATTCCTTTGCTGATGAGTCTATTTTTTATGTAGATGCAAATCTCTTATTTATAATAATTTTTCTTCCCCCTAATAAGCTTCCTTCAAAAAATTCTTATTAGTACATGTTTGCAGTATATAATGTTTATATGCCTTGTGTAGAGTTGATACATGTACATAACATCTTAATTCATTTTTCATTCTCTTATCCTCCTCATCCTCCCTTCCCCCCACTCTCTCCATCTCTTGATCCTCCTCCCTTTTAAGAATGATCTATCCCCCCACTTCCTATTATCTATCTTTCATCATTCTCTTCATTTACAATTTGGGTTTCTTATATAAGAGAAACCATATAATATTTAAGCTTGTGTGTTTCATTTATTTCATTTAACATTATGGTCTTAAGGTACATCCATTTTTCTACAAATGACTCCAGTTTATCTCTCTTTATATCATAGTAATACTCTATTATGTGTAAATACCACATTTTCTTTAATCCATTCATCTACTGAAGGACGTATAAGCAGCTCTACTTATTTTAATATTTATTATAAGGCTTGTCTAGTGTTAACAAATCCCTTTAATTTTCTAGAGAAATTATTTACTCCTTCTTTGCTTTTAAAGAATAATTTTATGGGTAAAGAATGGTATTTTTATTCTCTCAGCACGTTAAATATTTCATTCCACTCTATTTTTGCTTTCATGGTTTCTAAGGAGAATTTCGATGCAGTTCTCTTTTTGCTTCTCTATAGGTAAGTTATTTTGTTCCTCTGGCTTCTTTCAAGAGTTTATCTGTGTGTGTGTGTGTGTGTGTGTGTGTGTGTGTGTGTGTGTGTGTGCGCGCGTGTATGTGTATTTCATTATGATGTCCTAGGTATACACTATTAGCATTTATCTTGTTTGAGATTCTTTGTGATTCTTTCATTTGGCGTTTGGTGCCTGACATTAATTCAGAAGACATTCTCAGCCATCATGCTTCAAATACATCTTTGTTCCTTTATCTTTTTCTTCTTCCTCTTCTGTTTCCATTATGTTTGTATTAAATATTTATTAGTTGTTTCTCAGTTAATGTATATTCTGTTCTTTTTTTTCTCCTTGCATTTCAGTTTTATAGGTTTCTATTGACCCTCAAGCTCAGCTTTGTCCACTCTACTACAGTTAGTCCCCAAAATTAAACTTACAGTTATGAACATTCAAGTCGCAAACTTTCACAGTTACGAATGGACCTCACATTATGAACCTCCATAGATGTGAACAAATAGAAGTAGCTGTGTAGTTGAACTGTACTGTACCACCATTTTAAAGTAACTGTAAAAGTAAAAATAGTTTATTTACAGCACTTGTGTGTATGTTTTATGCTTTACATTGTATATTTGTGTCAGAGGTGTATAAGACTCATTTTGTTGGATTTATGAACAAATCTGACTTATGAATGTTCTCCCAGAATGAAATTCATTCATCAACTGGGGACTTAATGTAATAATCCTATTAAAAATGCACATGTCTGTAATCTCAGTACTCTGGGAGGCTGAGGCTGGCTTAAACCCAACCTGGGTAATTTAGTGACTTAGGAAATCACATCTCAAAATAAAAAATAAAAAATAAGTAAAGATCTTCACAAAGCTAGTGTGAAGGCCCTAGATTTCATCTCCAGCGTGGCCAAAAAACAAAATAAAATAAAAATAACAATAGTAAAACATTATTTCTGACACAATATTTTCCATCTGTAGCATTTCATTTTGTTCTTTCTTAGGCTTTCCATTTCTCTGCTTACACTGTCCATCCATCTGTTCTTGTATACTGCCTATTTTGTCCACCAGGGCCCTAAGCATACTAATCATAGTTGTTTTAAATTGATGATCCAATAATTCCAATGGCCTTGCCGTTTCTGAGTCTGATTCTGATAATTTCTTTGTCTTTTGAAATTGTATTTTTGCCTTATCACATCTTGTCATTTTTTTTCATAGCCAGACATGAGAGTAGGAGGATGACCATAAATAAGCCATTAGAAATACAGCAGCTAGTGCAGGGCAAGGTGAAACATTGTATATTCCTGTGATTAGATCTCAGTCTTTTGGTGAGCCTGAGCCACTGGAGTGTCAACTTCAACAGTGCTTCTCATTCCCTGCTGCACCCCTTACAGGATGTCTGAAGCAGGCTGGAGGTATTTTGCTGCTCCTATATGGAAGGTTAGAAGAGACTGGAGATGAATATTTCCATTCGTCCAGGTCATTTAGGCTCTGGGAAAAAAAAAAAAAAAAAAAAAAAAAAAAACAAACCAACCCACAGTAAGGAAGGTTTGGGGTCAGTTTTCTCTCCTCAAGAAAGATTGTGTTAAGAACAGAATTCTCTGGTGTATTTCAAAATGGTGTCCTCTCCACCACCAGAAAGAGGAGGGGATTTTTCTCTGATAGCAATTATGAGAAACTGATTTAAACTCGAGAACATAAAACTTAGAATAGTGTGACTTACCACTGCCATCTTGTGTGGGTACACCTGGAGGTTTTGTCTCTCAGAGCTTTCTGCACTGAGGTCCTGTTGGGGCAAAAAGTATTATAGCTCTGGTGTTATCGGAGTTACAGCTCAGTGTTACCAGTGTTAGAGCTCTGTGAGATTTTAAGTGCCACTCAGAGAGTTGGAGAACTCTGGTTTATTCATATCGACCGTCCCAGGGAAATTCACACTCTGAAAACCTGGGCCCCAAACACAAAAGTCTTGGGGTTTATATAGGGAGTTTGGTTTCGGTTTTGTAATGCGTGGGCGGGGTTATAGAAGTAGAAAGCTAAATCCCATCTCTGGTCTGGGGTTGTGGAATGAAGGGAGGGGGTTTGATTATAAAGGCACCTGACTAGGGTCAGGCTGGGTCAGCCATTACCTGTTTCATTACCATTTCCAAAGAGCTAGGGAAGGATTTTATGACTCTTTGTCAGAACCTAGAGTTTGGGCCCTGGGGCTTTCCCACCTCATTACCAGCAATTTGTGAACTAGAGTTGAGGATTTCTGTGCTGGCACTGGATCCCACAGAGCTTTCAGTTCATGGGTTTCTTCTCTGATGTGTTGCCGATTCTTTGTATTAATCTGTTAGTCTCCATAATTTGGGGAGCAGCAGTGTGACCTGTGACCTAGCCTCTCTTACAAATCCAAGAAAAGGTGCTAATTTTTCAGTTCGGTCACCTATTTACTTTTTATTAGGTGGCGACGTCTAAGCTTCTATTTCTACCTGAAGTCCTTTTGCTCTTTTCTGGTTCAGTTGTTTAATTTTCACTCTTGAATTTCAAGACTACTTTAGGTACTATATCCTAGGTATTAGTCCTTTGTTAGATATGTAATTTTTAGATAATGTATTTAGATATATTTTTAGATAATAAATATAGATATATTTTAGATAATATATTTAGATATATTTAGAAAATATATTTAGATATATTATATTTAGATAATATAGCTTACATTTTTATACTGATACTGTGTTTCACCACACAAATTGTTTTTATATTAATGAAGTCCAATTTATACTTTTTTCCTTTATTAATTATGTTTTTGATGGAAAATCTAAGAGTTTTTGTCTAGCCCCAAATCATTAAATGTTTCCTTTTTTTTCCAAAAAGTTTTATAATTATGTATTTACATTGTGGAGTATTTTGAGTTAATTTTTGTACTAAGACATGCCAAGGTTTATTGTTTTTGGTTTAGCCTATGTATGCGCACTTGTTGTAACGACTTTCTTCTATTAATTATGTTTACACATTTGTCAAAAATTAGTTTAATATATCTTTCATCTATTTCTGAGTCTGTTTTGACCTATTGATCTGTATCCCTGCCCCTCTGTTTCTTAGTCTCTTTCTTTATCACTGGGACACAATGCCTGACACCCACAATTTAAAGGTTAAGAGGCTTATTTTGGCTCACAGTTCGTAAAGGTTTCAGTCCATAGTCAGCTGGCTCTAAAGCAGAATGTATGACACCAGGACATGGTGGAGGAAAGTTGTTCATAGCATGGCAACAGGGAAACAGAGAGAGAGTGAATGAAAGGAGGCTCAGGGAAAAGATAAACCCTTTCAGGCCACTCCCCCAGTGATGCACATCTTCCCATAAGATCCCACCTCCTAACAGCAAGTCAGCTATGAATTCATCACTGGACTTATCCACTGATAGTTATCACACCATCATAATCCAATCACCCCCTGAAAGCCCCACTTGTGAACATAGGAGGCTTTGGGGGGACATCTAGACATAAATCATAATATCCTGTCAATACTACAAATTATTGATTATTGCAGTTGACATTATAAGACCTGAGACCAGATACAATGATTCTGCCTACATTGTTCCTTTTCAGAATTTACTTTAGCTAGTCTAGTTACTTTAAACATCCATATAAGTTTCAAAATTCCCTTGTCTGTTAGCTACAAGAATCCCTACTGAGATTTTGAGTATAATTGCATTAAACCCATTTATCAATGTAGGAAAATTGATATCTTTACTCCTTTGACTCTTCCAATCCATAAACATGCTTTCTATTTATCTGTATTTTTTAGCACTTTCATTAGCAATGTGTAGCTTTCTTCATGCCAGTTATTGTATTTTTCAGTTATATAATGTCTATTTAGTGCTTATATTTGATTTTATATTATGTTTATTCATTTGCTGAAACTTTCTATTTTTCCTTTGTTTTATACATTTTGCGATTGATAAATTGAGCATTTGATTAAGCATGCTTTAAAATCTTTACTATTATTTAACATTTCTGTTAACTTATCATTGACACATACTAATTATCTTTTTAAATTCATCTCAATATTCCCAGTTCTTTGTATTACGAGCAGTTTTAAAAGTCAACTATGGATACTTTGGATATTACATCTCGAGACTCCTATTTAAAATGTGTCTAGTTTTTTGGATTTTTCTGACCTTATTCTGGCATTGGATGTATACCAGCTTGTTACTGTCAAGTGCTTGCTTTCTGATGACACTCAAGGAGCAAGTTTCCTCATTGTTGTGACGTAAGAGTGGGCCTAGCAGCTTTCCCCATGATCTCCACTGACATGAAGGTATGTGAATGACTTTGTTAAAGTGACAATAATGAAGTTCTTGACTTCCGCTTGTTCTCTGATACCACCTCTGTGAAAAGATGGACTACTTCAGTGCTTTCTAAAAGGGGTAGATATGTGATGAAGCAGGTTAATTACCAGTGATAAGGGTAAAAATACAGGCTTCCTAACTGATCTTTTGACTTATCACATTGAACCATCTTGTTACAGCCAAGAAATGATGGAAATCTAGGCTTCTCAATCAAATTTTGCTAATTTTGGTAGTGCCAGGGCCACAATTTTCTCTATGACTAGAAGAATTACTGTCTAAACATTTTCCAAATATGCTGCTTCTTTCCTACGTATTTCCTATTATGTATGTATATTTTATTTTGCCCTTTATTTATATTTTGGGTTTCTCATTTAAGAGAAACCATGTGATATTTAACCTTGTGTGTCTGATTTATTTCACTTAATATTATGCTCTCAAGGTGTATATATTTTCCTACAAATGACTCAAGTTTCTCTTTCTTTATGGCAGAGTAGTATTTCACTGTGCGTGAATACCACATTTTATTTATCCATTCATCTCTTGATGGACATATAGGCCACTTCCATGATTTAGCAATTATGAATTGTGTTGCTATGTACATGCATATGCCACTGTCATACTGATATAGGATTAGGGCGTGGCCTGACCTGGCTGGAAAGATGAACATGACCTTGGGGAGTGGCTTTGACCTGACGTCAGCCTGGGGTGCGAAATTCCAATCGCCCCTCTTCTCACGGGATCCAGCAACTCTCACGAGAACAGAATCCAGATAAATATGAATGGCACTACGAGTTCGCCCTCTTGCCTCTCTCGCCCCCTGGCCCACCCCCTCTCTCCCCGTGCTCTCCCCTCTGCCTTGCGCGCTTGCCCCTGCTCCCTAGTCTCCTAGGCCTTTTCAGAATCCTAACTGCAGCATCAGCTGGTTATTTTACCCACCTGGCCAAACCAGTCTCCCTTTTGTTACTTAAATAAACTTTCCCAATGCCCTAAAATTTGCTCCTGCAATTCATTGCCTGCGCGAATAAAGAACCTGGAGATATATATTCTGAATCCCCCTTCCCATCCGACAACAATACGATGTCTTTAACTTTTCAAGGAGATACTTAGAAGGGGAATAGCCAGGTCACATGGAATTTCTTGTTTAAGTTCTTTTAGGAATCTCCATACTGATTTCCTTAATGGTTATACTAGTTTACAATTCCGCCAACAATGTAGAATGATTCCTTTTCCCCTGAAGCCTTAGCAGCAGTTATTATGATTTGATTTCTTGGTGAGAGCCATTCTCTCTAAAGTAAGATGGAATCTCAGTGTTTTAATTTACATTTCTCTAATGGCCCAAGATGTTGATCCTATTTGTTGATTTTTGATGATATTTCTTATGCAATTGTGGTTCTGTTTAGAAAGTCTTTGCCTACACATGTCTTCTAGAGTTTGACCTATTTTCCCTTCCAGCAGATTGTTTCTGTTTTAGCATTTAGATCTTTGATTCATTTTGATTTTAGTTTAGTACCTGGTGAAATACATGGGTCTAGCTTCAATCTTCCACAGGCAGGTAGCCAGTTTTCCCAGCACCAGTTACTAAGTAGGCTATCTTTCTTTCAGTGTTTGTTTTTGGTCTCTTTTTAAAAGATCAGCTAGCTGTCTGTGCCTAGAGTTTTTTCTACATCCTCTATCCTGTTCCATTCTTCCACATTTTAAATCAGAAGAAAGCCTAGAGTTTTTTCTACATCCTCTATCCTGTTCCATTCTTCCACATTTTAAATCAGAAGAAACTATTCTAGAACTAGTTTTATGGACATGTGTGTGGAACACATATATAAACACTTGGATAAAAATATACTTGGAATTCTCATAAATCATTGTTTTGAATTGTGAGATAAACAGTATAGAGGAGCTTAAATGAAAAAGATCTCTTTTTTTGGAAAAAAAAATTCCAAATTTTATTTTCATAGGCATTTACTATATTATTCTCCACAATCTATTTTTACAGTTTCATGATTAAAAAGGAAAGGAATAAGGAAATTACAGTTAGATATAGCTTTCATAAAAAGAGCAAAAGATGTTCAAAAATGATAGGACATGCTTGGGAAAATTTGAGAAGTTTAAGACTGGGAGAAGGGCACTAAACCTTAAATTACAGATAAAAGTTAGATCACACAAGGGCTTGCGTGTAGGGCATGTAGTAGTTTTTTTCTTCAAGGCAATGAGACACCATTGGAGATTGGAAGAATGGGAGTTATATGAATGAACACATGAGATCAAGGTATAATTAAGTGTTATGGTGTCAGGGGTATGAAAAGATAAAGGGAATCAAATACAGAAAAGCAGCAATATAAGCAATTTATTTTTCACAAGTAACAGTAAATGCTAAATGTAAAGTGTTGTTGGCATGCAGGCTCAGTGAAGACAGAAAACCTGTATTTTGCTAAGTATTTGCTCAAGAATATCATAGATGAACAGACTCATGGTTATAGTGGCTGCCTGCTGGGAGAGTTCGTGATCAGACTTTTATTGAGGGAAGTTCTATTTCAAAGACATGACTTGCTGGGGGTAGGTTTACTTTTTCACAGTGCAAGTTATGTGATAGATCTGGCTTTTTATTAGCTGGTTGACAGCCTGAATGTCCACCTACTTGACTGAATTTATTATAGCCAATTCAGTTAAAAAGACAGATTTTTGCATTACAACATCAGACATTGTTTGATGGATTAAAAAAATTTATGTTATGACAAATATGTGAGCCAAATCAACAGTGACAATAGTTTGTCTTGGTCATATGAATTGAAACAATCCAAGAATCACTGAGTAAACATTAGGAAACTTTTATTTGACTCATATCTAGAAATATGTAGAAGTTCATCTCTGGGAGCTTGGGGCCAAATAATTCCAAATTCTCATTCATGCTATATTTGTTCCATATAATGCTAAGATTTTTCACTTAGTCTTTGAAACAGACATTTGCAATAGATTACAGGCTAATTTACACTAAAATAAATTTCAAAAACTATCTAGACACTGGCTGCTTATTGCTATTGTCAGCTGATCAATTAATGTTTAATCAGTTTTGGGCTAGAACCTAAAAATTAGAATATGAAGTCTGAGACACAGTCCCTGATCCTGTCACTTAAATTCTTGACAGTTTTAAAATGTAGAAAATAGCTCTTAATTTTTAAAGTCATTTTTATTTAATTTTCATATATAAGTGTGTATGAATATGTATATACATATATGCATGCATTTGTATATATATGTATGCATATGTATGTATTTACATACATAAATATAGATTTGCATGATAGCAATAAAGTAGTACCTTGGTTTATAAACTTAATTTGTTTTATGATTTTGAGGAAGATGGCTGCATTTTTGTTTGTGTGGGGATGATGGCTGTGGTCATGTTTCTTACCCAATGTGGAGTTTGCAAACAGAAGCAAAATTTTTCCGAATGCTTTTGTTTGGGAGTTGAATTGTTTGCAAATGGAAGTGTTTGTGAACCAAGATATTACTGTATATGCATATTCATTTGATATATAGGAGGCATTTAATGATAATTTATTCTTTTTTCCTTCCCATACCCAGTTAGAAGTTAGCAGAAACTTGAGGTAAAGCAGAAGGCAAAGATTCAAACAGGTGATTTCCTTATAAAAAAAAAAATTAAAGGTGGAGATTAAAAAATGAAAAATTATAATGCAACCACTCAGACATAGTTACAGTAATGATTTAGCATGCTTCTTCTTTTCCAAATTAAGCAAAATGGGTCTGTGCCTCCATATATATATATATACGAGGGATAGATCATGGTGTACATACTATTTTATTTCCTGCTTTATTTGACTTGTCTATTGTTTATACCTGTTCATATCATAAAATATTCTTTCTCAATCATTTCTCTTTTCACCATAGACCTTTTATTTATTGTCTGACATTCCATTGTCAAATAAGAGGAATATATTTTTTCACTTTTCAAAATTCTCTTCATGTAACTGCCATTTCTTGGCTATTTTTTTCTAAATGAGTTTTCTCCTGGAAGGAAAAGATATTCTATTGCAATTATGTCCTTTTTAATGTTCATTTTTATTAGTATGTGCTTGCAGTACATAATGTTTATGTACCTTGTGTAAAGTTGGTGCATGTACATAACACATCTGAGTTCCTTTGTTCATCCGCTTTCCCTCCTCTTTCCCCTTCTCCATCTCTTGATCCCTTCCCAATTGAAAAAGATCTGTCTCCCTGCTTCCTATTATCTGTCATTTAATTTGCTATTTATTTACAATTTGAGTTTCTCATGTAAGAGAAACCGTGTGATATTGAAGCTTATGTGCCTGATTTATTTTAACATTATGGTTTGAAGGTCCATCCATTTTCCTACAAATAACTCAGTTTTATCTTTCTTTATAACACAGTAATACTCCATTGTGTGTAAATACATTTTCTTTATCCATTTTTTCTGTTGAAAATCCATTTTCTTTATCCATTTTTGGGGGCACATAGGCTGCTTCCAAGATTTAGCTATTATTGTGTTGCTGTAAACACGTGTATGCATGTATTACCATAATATGTTATCTTTAACACTTTTGGGAAGATACCTAGAGGGGCAATAGGTGGGTGACACAGAATTACTAGTTTTAGTTTTTTGAGGAATCTCCATACTGACTTCCATAGTGGTTGTAGTAGTCTACATTCCCACTATACTTCCACTAATATTTAATCTCTAAACTGGAGACATTTTATGTAGACATGATGAATTTAATGTGTGGATTGCACCTGGCCACATTCAGAAAGCTAATATTCAGTATTATTAATACTCATAGAGCGGGGGATTTAGGTCAGTGGCTAGAGTGCTTGTCTCGCAAGTACAAGGCCCTGAGTTCTATTCCCAGCACCAAAAAAAAAAAAAAATTCATAGAACCTTTGATACTAATAAATAGTTGCTGTTAAGTACACAGTATATGCCAGGTAGTGTACTAAGTACTTTGCATGTATTTAATCCTTACAATCTTCCTACACATTCTATTTATGTGCCTATGAGAAAACTGACATCCTGAAGTTAAATAATTCACTCAAGGTCACAAAACTAGTAAAAGAGTGAGGATTTCAATGTAAGCAAATTATAGTGTTAGCTACTACACTATATTGGGTCCTGCCTAACTTAATGAGAAGAAAGTTAGAGAACACATGTGCAGCTGAGTAGACAGAATTCACAGTTTCTTCACTTTCCCCTCCTTTGCTGCTATATACATTCCACTTTCTGCTTTTCTGCACCTACTGTGTTGCAATCATGTTCTCAAATGGTAGCAAATGGTAGCAAAGACTAGGTGGTTTTCTAATTCACTGTGATTGTGTGTGTGTGTGTGTGTGTGTGTGTGTGTGTGTGTGCGTGTGTGTGTGTGTGTGTACCTCAGCCCTGTCATACTTTGATTCTAAAAAGATGTTTAGAAGGTGTATATAAATGAAGGATTTGTAAATCGTGTCCCATTCCTCCACAATGTCCTCATTTCAAAGTTGCTTACTTTGTATTTACAATTGTTTTGTCATGACATGTTTCTTAAAACTGCAGCTTGGGAGATTTTGCTTTTGCCTCTCAGCTGGCTACCCACTCCCCAAAGTCCTCTTTTTCCCTTAAATACGTGTGAATGAACACTTCAATTCACTGAGGAAGATCACTGCTTAAAGTAATCCTGTGGTTTTATTGTCTGTCAAGACAGAATCCAGTAATGAGAATAATCTCTCCCAAATTGATGTTTTTGAAATTTGTATTTTTGTATATTTTTGTTTTGAAGCAGCTCCATCTGCAGTCAGTGTTGAAAGCCCAGCTGTCAACCATAGAG